>LPNX010396852.1:0-20307 GCA_001517045.1 Pseudotsuga menziesii | reverse complement strand
ACCAATATGACCACATTACTTCGAGATGAATGGAGCTACCTAAGTGTGGTTTGTGGGTTGTGGAGAATCTAAATCGTCCTTTCGAACTCGTTGACTTGGTGCTTCCACTGAATGTACATCGGTAATAATGTGAGATTTGGGAACACTATTATTAATAAAGCATTGTCTTGATATTATTTATGCTTTTTTTGAGATCGAGTCAAGTTTCTTCACCTCTCGCTAGGAAAATTGATTTTTATGTCCTAGTGTTTGGTGAATGAAGGCCCTCAATTATATAAACATGAAGAGCACCATCATATTTGTGGTTTTCCTCAATATGTTGTTGTATGATTAGACCAAGCATTGCAATTCCTACCCGCCTATATTCCATATTCATCATTCCCCCCCATCAAGCTAAATACAACATCTTTCTCTGCCCCATTTAAAGCCAATGGCATCCTTGAATACACACCCACAAGAGAGAAGACAGATGAGACTCACTCATGTCCCTCTTAAGGTTTGGATGTCATTTTAGCTCTAGGTTGTTGTGATTCCTCCACTTGTGATCTTGTAGGAGATGAGTAACAGGATTGGAAGACCTCTTAATGACACTCCTCTATTTTAATGCATATAAATTATTTGGTTTCCTCTGCAACTCAAGACATATTCTTTGGATATGGATATTCTCTTCCCATTTCCTGCATTAGACTGAAAACTATTTTATGGCCTTGGCCTATATAACAAATTTTTTGTTTTCTACTCTCATCTACTCCCATGATGATCACTTGCATATTTTCTCAAGTTCTCTGAGTCTCAAACAATTTTCCATCGCTATCCAACAATTAAATAATACTTTAGCTTCATGCAAAGTGCCCTTAGATAAATAATCATGATCCAAACATATTTCTAATGATTCTTGGTTTTGATGATTAACTGGTATTGATACTTCCCACCAAAGGCAAACCTTTTACAAAAATGTGTCTCCTTGCATAGTGTCTTGTGTAAAGGGTTTATAGTGTCTCGTGTAAAAGGTGGGTTTAAGTGGGACACATACTCTCATTCTATACATGGTGTCTTATGTAAAGGGTGCATAGTGTCTTGTGTAAAGGGTGGGTTTAATGTCTTAGGTAAACGATGCACATTGTCTTGTGTAAAGGGTGAGTTTCAAGGGTGCATAGTGTCTTGTGTAAAGGGTGGGTTTAAGTGGGACACATACTCTCATTCTCAACTTTTAGTTGAAGAGTTCTTTTTTTACTTCACTGTAATACTTAAATTAAAAAAGAAAACCTTGTAGCATTGTGATAAGCTTCATTATAATATTATTATTAAAAAAACGTTCTTATAAGTTCTTATAACCATAAGTGGTATAGAATAACCAATATGAATTGGTCTAGCTTCAAAAATCCCGTCCGATCATTAAGTATTAGCCACACTCCTCATTCATGTTTTTTATTACTCTATTGGCCTTGACCATTGTAAAAAGTCAACAAAAGACGGTGCCGTCGCTATAGAGACGACCAGGCATGGATACAACGACGTCCAAGAGTTTAGGCGTGGATACAGAGATGTCTAAGAGTCCAGGTGTGGATACAATGACGTCTAGGCATGGATACAGCAACGCCTCGTTCCTGTTACATCGGATTTTACACCAAAAAGTAAGAAACGTGGAAAACCTCCGTGGAAAAATCTGCGCTTTTGTATTAGTGTTGGGAAGGGAGGAATGTCATGTTCCCATTTTGACAGCACCATGAAGCAGATCGAACTCCATGGATCCTAGTGACATATCGAATTAAATAATTAATGAGGGGTTAAGATGAGGAAATTAATTAATAAGGAGCATGCATTTAAATTTATCCATAATTGCTACCCACTTGGAATAAATAATTATGGAGAATTTAATATTATTGGTGCAATTGATATTTTTATTTTTTATGCTGAATAAATGGAGAAATTGGCCCACTAATACGAATTAGTGGAGAAGGTTGGAGGAATTACTTGGAGTAGAATTCAAGTAAGAACTAGAGTCCAAAATTGATGCCAAAAATGAGAAAAGAGGAATATTTTAGAAAAAACAGCATAAATCCAGAAAGCGGGATAAAACAGGAAAAGAAGGAAAGTATGAAAAGCATGAAAGTTCAGAAAAAAAGAGGAAAAGGAAGGAAATCCAAAGCAAAGAAACACAAGGAAATTATGTCCACTCATGGGTGACCTATTCTCATAGGTCACCAAGCCAAGTAACTTTCTCAATAGGTCAACATTGATTCTATAAAATAAGTACTCCAACATCATTTCACATCTTTTGCTAGTTTGATAAATTTTATGAATGCATTTGTGCATTTCTGCATTTGATAATTGGGATATGTGCCCCATATTTTTTTGAGAGGATAATGGAATTCATCCATTTTCATTGATTTTATTTTCAGGTCCTATAGGTGATCAAGTTGAATTTGAAGATCAGAAAAATCATCATCCATTCCAGAGATTGAATCTCCAAGCTTCTTATGGATTTCTAGAGCTAGTTTTTGGTGCAGAAGAAGATAGATTTTTCCATGATGCTTTGAAAGTTATTCCATCCTATTTATTATGTAACAATAGAATAATTAATATCATCACATCAAATATAAATTTCAGAATCATCATCACCAAATTCAGAGATCAAATGCTCCCTCCTCCCTCTTTTCTCCTTCTCTCTGTTCTATGGACTTCTAGCCATTTTGGATCTATGTAATGGATATTTAGACATATGTATGATATGATATGCATAATTATATCTAATTTACTTTTCAATATCATATTCATACTAGATTCAGGTCATTCCTAAATTTTGTGAGATTCGGAGATCAAAATTCTTGGGTTTCCTAGCACCAGAGTCATAATTTTGGAGTTGTGATATGAGAGGTGACTTTTGTGAATATTCTTAGAATTATTTCAACCATTATGGATCTGATATATTATTATTTTTATTCTATGCAAGTTTCATAAAATTGTGATCTGTTTTGACTGAGTTTTGTATCAATCTTTTACACCCTACCTAGAATTCATGGCTAAAATGACTAGTTTTCCAATTCAAAGCATTTTATGTACCTCAACAATTCCATTTGTGTTAATTTATGTTATGAATATTATCTAAAACCATAATGAAAAATTTTCATGTTTAAAAATGAATCCCAGTACCTCTCTTACTTCCTTTGGAAAGTGTTGAATCTTGACTAGTTGCACAGTCCTCGTAACTAGTTTTCATAGTTCCACCCTTAATATTCCTTGTGACTGTACAAAATTGTTTAAAACCTGAATATAAATTTATATACATGTATGATAAATTTATTATCAATCCCAATAATTTCTCCAAATCCTCTCATTGTGGATCTGAGAAAAGTGCTTCCTAGTTTCACAGTTAGGTGACCCAGCAACATGGAGGCAGGTTTCCACGGAGTAGAATCTGAAACCTCAATGGTACCTCATATAAATGTGTTAAGGAAGACACTCTATCAGTCCTACTCTTTCCTTGATTGCTTCCTTTTACCTGATTCCTTATGACCAAAAGTATAAGTCATTTTCCCTCATCTGCTTAGCTTCCAAAAGTCAACTCGTTGTTTGTAAGCTTTATTTTAAAACATTAAGCTAATTTGCAGAAATTTAATATTCTGATCTAAATATCAGATTAGGGAAAATTTTGAAAATCTATCCTTTTCTATATTCTCTTATATATATCAAGGAACACTTTTCACATCGACCGAGATTTCCATTCAGCCATAAACTATTACAAAACCAACAAGTAAATCATCATCAGTTGTTGAGCCTCCATATTGATTTAACCTCCAATCCACTTCAATATCATTAGTTTTTTAGCCTCTCGTATCATCCTTTAAAAAACAATACGTTGTTGCATATCCCAAATTTCAGACTCCAATTTGCATGTGTCACAACATAACTTTTGAATTGGAATTTCCTCTATTGACACCTTTATACAAGTACAATGCACTAGGTCTGATACATTATTACAGTTTCTCAAAGAGGCCTTTCTCTAAAAACTCTTGTTTTCACCTTTGATGAGTGTGCTTTGAAACCCACTCATCTTTAGCCATGTGTGATCACATAGGGTATTTTGTGTGAGGACTCCTCAGACACAGGTGGGAATTCTAGCAACCAGTCCAGTGGTGCCACTTGTCACCACTTGATACATTATTGGGATAAATATCTAAGGACCCCTCTCATGCACGTTTTTTGGTACTTGTGGTATGAGCACTGTGATGCCCACCTACTCCTACAACGTGTCAAATACTAATATTCTGTCAAGGTTTTGAATCAAACAATAACCGTCAATGAATTTTATTTCTCATTGAACAACTTAAAGTTCTTCTCTCATAAATCAAACATTTTTATCTCTCACAGAGTATCCATAACTCTACCATGAGACACAGTCAATATGGTTGGTAGGAAACATGAATTCCTAGATGATATACTAATAAACACAATTTACTTACTTTAGCTAGATGGAATTTTGATGGAAGTAAGGGTGGCCTCACTTCTTCATCGACAAAGTTGATCTTGATATGAGTGAGAAGAACTCTATCTCTCCTACTTCATAAATTTAATTATTCCGGCTTGACTTGATTTTTATGGTATCAAAGAAATAATTACTCCCAACATGAACTATTCCAATGTGAGATAGGTTGATTAGGTTGAAAAACTAAAATCCTCAATTATTTCCATATCAACAACAAATATTTCATGCGCAACATCAACTTGTTTCTAAACAACTTGAATTTAATAAAAAATGCACTAATAGTGTAGGGGATTATCCATAGGTTGAGTTAGTCATAGCTTGATCCCTCACATCCATATGCTTTTTGCATAAAGAAGGCTAAATTCTACAACTAGGGTGGAGGGGAGGTGTGTTGTCCCACAAAAATAAAAATAAAATAAAATAAAACAAAAGGTAAGAATGCTTGCATCAATGTATTGTAACATAGTGGAACTCGAGTGGCTGGGGATGTTGTTTATCCCATAAAAATAAAAAATAAAAGTAAAAAAATAAAAATGCATTCACCACTATATTGTATAATAGTTGTAACAAGAATACATTATGAAGGAAATCTTTCATTTGCATGGAATTCCTAAGGTAATGATCTCTGATAGAGATCCTAAGTTTAAACGGTAATTTCTTGAATTCATTGTTTAAAGGACTAGATACTAAATTTAATTTCAGTACTGCTTATCATCCACAAATGGATGGACAAACAAAAAGAGTAAATGAAGTTTTAGAATATATGTTACGGATGTATATTATCACCTCAAGTAATGGGAAGATTATCAACACCTAGTCGAGTTTGCATATAACAATTACTATAAGGATTTAGCTAAACTTAGTCCTTTTGAAATACTGTATGGTAGGAAATGTAATACTCCCATTTCACGAAATAATCTAGTTGACATATTGATGTTAGGAATTGAATTGTTAAAATAACTAGAACTAACACTGAAAGAGGGAGAAATAAATATGGAAATTGCATAGGACAGACAAAAGAGTCATGCAGACCTTAAAAGAACTTAGAAATAATTCCAGGTTGGTGAGAATGTATTTGTCAAGGTAAAGCCCATTAAAAACTCCTTTAAATTGGGGATTTGTACTAAATTAGCACCCACGTATTGTGGACCATTTGAAATATTGTCAAGAGTTGGACCAGTTGCTTATGAGTTAGATTTCCCACCTAATATTAGAATACATAATGTATTCCCTATTTCTATATTGAAAAAGTATGTGCACGATGCTACTCATGTGATCAATTCGAATGTTATGCAGGTAAAACCCGAAGGATATTTTCAGGTGGAACCAGATTGTATCCTCGACAAGAGAGAAATTTTTACGTAATCTCACCATTGAAAAAGTAAAGGTGCAATGGAAGCACCTTAGTCTAGATTAAACAAACTTAGATGTAATGTCCCTCTTATACACCCCAAGAAAATTCGGGTTTTTGAATGTATGATGTACTCATTCTTCTGGTGAGGAGCTCAAGGCCAAGGCCCCGCCAGAAGAAAAATGATAAAATTAATATAGTCGAAGGTCCAAGTTGTAGGCTTAAGATCTCGCTGCAGCTTAATGATGGGAAAAATTGAGCCTATGGAGGCAAGGTGTAAGATTAGGGACCTCCCATTTATTTCCGTAATCAGCCCAAACAAAAAAAAACTACTATAGGCTATCCTTTAGCTGAAAGTATGTTTGAGCTATGATGGAGGAGAGTTATCCTCTTATTGACTTCAACACGGAAGGGTTGATTAGTCATAAATGTTATTAGGAAGAGAAAGAGAAAGAAAAACAACCAAACAACCAAGGAACTCAATCGAAAAGAACTTCAGGTAAATGCAAGTAGAGATGGCGATGGGGCATTATTTCATGCAGGTTATACATATGAGTGTTATGTATAATAAGCAAAGAGATGAGTTTCATATATCAGTATATATGAAAGACATATGCATAATAATGGAGAACCATATTGTGCATGTATATCTAAATAAACATATATATATATATGTATTGAGGATAGTATTATAAGTATATATATATATCAAAAGGAGCCCCTGTGTAAGTTATATAAAGGGTCCTTATTTAAAATCAATGCCTCATACTTGTAGTAGAGGCTATGAGGAGAACCATTACATACATGTATATATATATGTATGTTGATGGAGTGCCATAACAAAATGACCTACAACTTGCAGCAGAGTTTATTACAAGCTGCAGCGGAGATTATTGCACATAATAATTTTTATGTGATGCCTATTTTGAATTCTCTTAATTATTTTTGACTGCGGACAGTCAACCGTCATCAAAATCCAGGATTTATAGCCACTTATTTAGCAGGCGTTGTTGATTTCTCTGAAGCGTACGTTGAGCTGCTATTAACTACCCACGATTACCAGCCCTTGATTTGGGGAGGCGTTGTGGAATCCTCTTGATTAGGCTGACTATGGACGTTGCGCATCCATTTATTACCCAGACTGTTAGCCATGAAAGGGGGAGGGCATTATGGAATTAGGAATTTTTACACCTCTGCTGGGTTACTCTCAAAAGGGGGTGAGCAGCATCTTCTGGGGAGAAAAAAAGAAAAGACCGGATACACCGCAGTTGCTGGGGAGAGAGACGAGCCTGTTGGGATCCTGCGTTTTCTCTTCATGAGGTCCCAATCTAAATAAATATCACGACCCCTCTCAGGCATTTCAGTGGCAACGATATTCAGGTATACGCTTGACCTGTGGGTGTTTTCACAAAACATAGGGTATATATGCATGCGCTGAATGTTAAGGGTAAAATGTGAATGTTCTTTCTCTTACTGAAAGTTAAGCATGCTGTCTTTATGCTTGTTGAGCGAAAATTTCCAGGGTAAGGGATTTGGTCGAACAGCTTCATGGCTGTCTCGTCCTTTTTAGATGATCGCGTAGTGGCCTTCTCTGTATAAGAAAGCCCTGCTGTTAATATTTTCTTTTCACTGAGCTCTTTTTCCATTACCCCTGACAGCGCGGTATGCATGTTAGATGTGAGCTTAATGACACACACACACACGGGTTTCTGGTGGCTTCACAAGCCGTCTTGTGTCAGGTTCGCGGACAGTCAACTCGTGAACCTTGGATCTTTAAAACCTTTAGCGCTCGAATGGTTTTATTTATGAAGAAAACTTGCTATTGGTTACATTGTAGGGTTACAGACCGGTAAGTTAAACCTAGCTGCGCTTTGGATAGAGCCGCGGGCGTACCGTTTGGGGTATGCGTTGTGCTACCGTTTTTGAGAAAACATGGCAATGTATTTTTGGTTTGGAGGTAAGCTACAGGCCGTAGCATTTCAGGATCTGAAGAAGAATGGCATGGGTACTAGACCTCTGCAAAAAAATCCAGAGATTGGTGGATACGGTTTCATGTCCTCCATCGTTGCGGTGAGTAGGGTTGTGGTTTTTTTTGGGTTTTATCTTAGACCAGAAAGATTCATGTTTGAAATGGGCTGCCAACACTGGTTGAACTTACAGCTTACATTGTACGTATATTTTATTTTTATATCAGTCTCTTATACTACGCTAAATTTCAAACCCCAATCCTACGCAAATGCCTTTGTGAATTATCACGTGCCTGAATTTTCAAATCGTGCAGGTGGTAAGCGCACATTTGATTATTTCGTTGGCGCTATCTTTAGCTGATTTTAGGGTTGTCTTATTAAATCCGTCCTGACATTTTCAGTCAACTCTGCAGCACGGTAGCCAGATGAGTAATTCTGCTATCCCTTGATGCATTGACATCAGCCGATCAGCGACAACTTGTGCAGTATGATATACTGCCATAAAGATAAATCAATCTGATATAGGTGGTTTTTAAAGTACTTTGGTGCATTGAAATTGCACAAACAGTGCAAACGTGCTCAGTAGATATCTCATCATAAATTTATACATATATATATATATATATATATATATATATATATATCACCTCAACTCCGTCACGAGTTGATAGCCCCCTTCATAAACAGATTTAAACACAAGTTTAAGGGAGGGTTCTAATTGTTCTTTGTATTTCAGGCCTAGTTTGGATATGAGAAACAAGCTATGAGCTGTATAGTATATGTGTGGATATGAGAAGCAAGCTATGAGCTGTATTTATGAGCTGTATGGTATATGTGAGGATATGAGAAATAAGCTATGAGCTGTATAGTACATGTGTGGATACAGGAAATAAGCTATGAGCCGGAAACGGGAAAATTAAGGGAGGTCTACCCCATCCTTAAGTTCAAACTTGGTTACAAATGCTGTTCCATTTCAGATCAGATTTCACAATTAAACTATCTGGATTCAATACCATCAAAGTTTTTTTGGTATTTTTACCGTACTCTCGGTGAGAGAGACTACGACTTTAATAGCAAGAATTATGGCAACATTGATGTTGCGGACTGTAACTTCTTAATGAAATAGATGTCACATGATGTGACCCTTTTGGTGGACGTAGCCCAAGGATTGGGTGAACCACGTAAATTTGTGTCTGTCTCAGTTTCTTCGTGTTTTGAATGCTTTGTTTCCTCATATTTGGTTTGTGCTTATGCTGTTATTCTGCAAATGGTTCCTAGTGCTGGAAAAGTGCTGGAAAAGATGATCAAAGAATATTAGTGGTATTCCAATATTTTATTGTATGCATGGTGGGAACTATGTTGTTGTATTGTTTTGTGATTATGAAGAATATTTTCAGAGATGTGCTTACAATAATATGGTCATTAAAAGGACTATAGTGTTACGCCATTGAAGGCTATAAGATTCATTACTGATTAAAGTAAAAATGTACCTCACACCCCTCACTATTAGACAATAAATAGTGTTGTCGTATTGATCATTCTTATTTAAAATATGTTAGCCCATAACCAAGCATCTTGATGGTGGATAGTGTAGTGGCAAAAGATTTACTAAGTAATCAGATCATTAATCCCTTAAGGGAGATCCGTGATGTTAATTGAATAATCAAGAAGAGAACATTGAGTTATGACAGATTTATTACCACACCTAAAATACTCTGCCAATGAGTGGATTGCTTAATGATGTTATTACTAATGATCTTGCTTGGCTTATGTTTATCAGTAGTGATCATAGTGAATTGAATGTAAATGGTATGTCTGGTTCTTTCTGTAGAGCGGGAGGGAAGCAAAAGGGCAAATGATAGTTTTACCATGCACATGGTTGTAATTTGTGTTTAATTAGACACACTTCATTGGAGTTCCTTGTAAAATATACTTCTAATGGGATTGGCTCATTCACCAGTTAACAGTTGAGACAAAATTTCCTACCCTTTTTCACACCTAATGACAGTGAGGTACAAGGGGTATGCTACATATGGTATCAGAGCTCGAGTTGAAACACTTGGGCCTAATTGGGCTCAAAACGCTCCTACATGTTTTATTTTGGAACTACATGTTTACTGACCTTAGACTTGTGCAGAGGAGGCTGGAACATTAGCTCAAAATCACAGCAAAGATGACCCTATACCTTGACAGTTCTATGTGAGACCCGAGCATGTAAGTACACAGGTATCCGGTTATTCGCTTGCTCGCTTACGAATCGGTTCACAATAGCTAAGATGATTGCTTCGTCTCTATTTTGAGTTACACAAATAAAATTTACTGAGGTATAGAGGTCTTCTTGGTCAATCTCATGGTCAATGAAAGTACCATAGGAGTTTCTATTAAAAGAGTAATATGGGGTTTTGGGGATTCCTAGTTTTGTACTGTGATTTTGTTTCAGTTCATATATGGATCTGGTTATGATTGAATTCTGATATTTTTGCTTGAGTTTTCTCTTGCACCTAGAATTTTAATATACATCAGGGCATGAGTATGTTTCTGTGATTCTTGTGTGTTTTTTTCTATATGCATTCAAGACCTCATTATGCGACTGGTTAAGAGATTGTTAGATATGCATCCAAGTGTGAGTACGCTTCGGCGATTATATTATTACATGAAATCCAGCATGCATTAGAGTATAGATTGGTTGTGAGACTTACATTTCCATGGTTGTATGAAATTGCAAAGATAGATCTGATCATAGGAAATTAATCCTGTTAGACCTGATGCTTGTATATAATTGCATGAATAGATCCAAGGGATTGTATGTGTTCTAAGTATAGCTCTCATGTATGGGAATTCCGATCTCGTGATGGTATGAGTTTTGCAAGGATAGATCTGTTTATAATTTGATTTCTGTCAAGATCTAATGATTGCATGTATGGGCATGGTCAGGGACCTTGTTTTGTATTTCGATTAGATAAGGTTAATGGAAGAGTCATGAATGGAGTGCCTCCTATTTCCTTAGTTGGAATTACTACTGATGTGTGCAATCCATTAACCTTGTGGTTGAGTATTGAGATCGAAATCCTTGATTGGCTTCCAAATTTAATCAGGTATCAATTATGAATCTGTTGCTGACATTGTATTAATTGGAAACTGATTCTTGGTAAGTTTCTTTCTGATACTTGCGACTTGAATACCAAAGATCTAATTAAATGCTTAAAAAAATGTCCGCACATTTCTTGGCAACGGAAGAAAAATGAAGGTTTGAAAGTTGTTAACGGTTTTGATTTGTGGTTATAAATTCATTAATAGAGATTTTGAAGTTTTGTATGTTAAAACCTATTTCTTGTTCAGTAAAGTCTCAAATGGAAAAATAAAAAGGAAATATAAATACAAGACAAGCCGTGTCTCCTTATGAATCATGACATTGCTGGATTGAGCATTGGGAATCCTTAAAGAGTCAGATTGGCGAGGGTACTTCTTGATCTATGTTGATCTTGCGAGGGATATTTTGGATATTAGTGAATGATGTTGTACATATTGAAATATTTTTGTGTAGTTACAAGTACCAGCCTCATAATTGTTAAGAAAATGAATTCTTAGAGTCATGCTCTTATTGGTGAACATTTGGAGCTGATTCCTTGTGCTTGGATTAGAGTTTTGATCTTGAACTGTTTTGTGTTTGGATTAGCCCATGGATGATACTTTCAATTTTGGGTATTGATCTAGTAGACAAATAGAATATTTTATCTTTATCATATGCCTATTTTAGATTCTAGCAAGAACGCTAGAATTGAATTCTAGCGCTAGATTAAATAATCTTGTTGGTAGTCTTGTGAATGAAACCATTAAGAATTTGGGAACATTGTTTTTGCTTGGGTGATGTTAAGATTGGCATCTTAAGAGCTGATATGGATTTGATATTAGAAATAAATAAGTTGATGAATGCTGTATAATGCGACATGCTAACATGGCAGGATAGGCCAGGAACACTAATGGTTGGAGCCAACCGTTAGGAAATATTTGTTGCCATAAATAAGGAGGTTAAGTATGGGTGTTGTCCTACTTAATATAATTGTCGAACCTCGATTGTTTTTATAAACAAGGGCTAACTGTTGATGATGTTGTTATATACTAACATTGCAGGCTTCACCAGATTATGACCATTGCTACATTGAAGTACATTATGGCATATAAATCTGCCTGTGTATGTAAGTTACATTCATTTACTGAGAAAAAGGGTAAGGAATAATTCTCTTGTTTTGTTTACAAGGATGTGTAACTCGTGAATGACGATTAAAAATCGATGCAAATTATGAAAATTGATTATTGCAAATTTGGGTTATCAATGATTGCATTGACTGATTATAAAACACGACAATGACAATAAAGTCATGAAAGAACCATGGAGTGTGCATTACAATAATCAAGGTTAAAATTCATACAAATACAAACAAGGAAAAATTTTGGATGCCACGTGAGCACAGTGGTGTTAGGCAAGTGACTGCCGCGTGAGCACAGTGGTGTTAGGCAAGTGACTGTCGCATGAGCAGACTGGTGTTAGACGTACATGCTGCAGGAGCACAGTGGTGTTAGGCAAGTGATTGCCACGTGAGCACATTGGTGTTAGGCATACATGCTGCAAGAGCACAATGGTGTTAGGCAAGCGATTGCCGCGTGAGCACATTGGTGTTAGGCATGGGGTGTGGCAAACGACCTAGGCAAAAAACTTGGACATCTGGAAAGACAGGACGCTGTTTGATGTCACTGAGGAGAGTAACCTCAGTATTATTGCAAGTCCACACCAGAAAAAGGAAAGAGAAACTCAAAGGGAGTTTGGAAAAACATGATGAACATAAAAACATGTTAAAGACTGTTACATTGCTTAATGTGAAAAATGGTTCCTCAGGTAGAGGACGACCTAATTGATCAAATGTTGGAGATAAAACCAACGAAAAAGGGGAGTAAACATGTTTTTATTTGCATTATGAAAATGATTGAATGTCATGGCATAGAGGGACACCAGAAAATTGCAGGGCATATGTTTAATTGAATTACAATTTTTGAACATGAATTGCTGAGAAATTTTTTGGTTCGACCCGAACCTTGTGCAGGTAATTGCAGGTCTTGAATGAAGGGAACTCGAGGAGTACCAAAGGATCTCCAGGGTTCAGAATGAAGAAGAAAAGATGACTCAGGATACGATGGAATTGGTCGAAGGACAAGAACACCGAGGGCGGTGTTAATTTTAGGGGGGAAGGATGTAATGTCCCTCTTATACACCCCAAGAAAATTCGGGTTTCTGAATGTATGATGTACTCATTCTTCTGGTGAGGAGCTCAAGGCCAAGGCCCCACCAGAAGAAAAATGATAAAATTAATATAGTCGAAGGTCCAAGTTGTAGGCTTAAGATCTCACTGCAGCTTAATGATGGGAAAAATTGAGCCTATGGAGGCAAGGTGTAAGATTAGGGACCTCCCATTTATTTCCGTAATCAGCCCAAACAAAAAAAAACTACTATAGGCTATCCTTTAGCTGAAAGTATGTTTGAGCTATGATGGAGGAGAGTTATCCTCTTATTGACTTCAACACGGAAGGGTTGATTAGTCATAAATGTTATTAGGAAGAGAAAGAGAAAGAAAAACAACCAAACAACCAAGGAACTCAATCGAAAAGAACTTCAGGTAAATGCAAGTAGAGATGGCGATGGGGCATTATTTCATGCAGGTTATACATATGAGTGTTATGTATAATAAGCAAAGAGATGAGTTTCATATATTAGTATATATGAAAGACATATGCATAATAATGGAGAACCATATTGTGCATGTATATCTAAATAAACATATATATATATATATATATATATATATATATATGTATTGAGGAGAGTATTATAAGTATATATATATATATATCAAAAGGAGCCCCTGTGTAAGTTATATAAAGGGTCCTTATTTAAAATCAATGCCTCATACTTGTAGTAGAGGCTATGAGGAGAACCATTACATACATGTATATATATGTATGTTGATGGAGCGCCATAACAAAATGACCTACAACTTGCAGCACAGTTTATTACAAGCTGCAGCGGAGATTATTGCACATAATAATTTTTATGTGATGCCTATTTTGAATTCTCTTAATTATTTTTGACTGCGGACAGTCAACCGTCATCAAAATCCAGGATTTATAGCCACTTATTTGGCAGGCGTTGTTGATTTCTCTGAAGCGTACGTTGAGCTGCTATTAACTACCCACGATTACTAGCCCTTGATTTGGGGAGGCGTTGTGGAATCCTCTTGATTAGGATGACTATGGACGTTGCGCAACCATTTATTACCGAGACTATTAGCCATGAAAGGGGGAGGGCGTTATGGAATTAGGAATTTTTACACCTCTGCTGGGTTACTCTCAAAAGGGGGTGAGCAGCATCTTCTGGGGAGAAAAAAAGAAAAGACCGGATACGCCGCAGTTGCTGGGGAGAGAGACGAGCCTGTTGGGATCCTGCGTTTTCTCTTCATGAGGTCCCAATCTAAATAAAGATCACGACCCCTCTCAGGCATTTAAGCGGCAACGATATTCAGGTATACGCTTGACCTGTGGGTGTTTTCACAAAACATAGGGTATATATGTATGCGCTGAATGTTAAGGGTAAAATTTGAATGTTCTTTCTCTTACTGAAAGTTAAGCATGCTGTCTTTATGCTTGTTGAGCGAAAATTTCCAGGGTAAGGGATTTGGTCGAATAGCTTCATGGCTGTCTCGTCCTTTTTAGATGATCACGTAGTGGCCTTCTCTGTATAAGATAGCCCTGCTGTTAATATTTTCTTTTCACTGAGCTCTTTTTCCATTACCCCTGACAGCGCGGTATGCATGTTAGACGTGAGCTTAATGACACACACACACACGGGTTTCTGGTGGCTTCACAAGCCGTCTTGTGTCAGGTTCGCGGATAGTCAACTCGTGAACCTTGGATCTTTAAAACCTTTAGCGCTCGAATGGTTTTCTTTATGAAGAAAACTTGCTATTGGTTACAGCGTAGGGTTACAGACCGGTAAGTTAAACCTAGCTGTGCTTTGGATAGAGCCGTGGGCGTACCATTTGGGGTATGCGTTGTGCTACCGTTTTTGAGAAAACATGGCAATGTATTTTTGGTTTGGAGGTAAGCTACAGGCCGTAGCATTTCAGGATCTGAAGAAGAATCGCATGGGTATTAGACCTCTGCAAAAAAATCCAGAGATTGGTGGATACAGTTTCATGTCCTCCATCGTTGCGGTGAGTAGGGTTGTGGTTTTTTTTGGGTTTTATCTTAGACCAGAAAGATTCATGTTTGAAATGGGCTGCCAATGCTGGTTGAACTTACAGCTTACATTGTACGTATATTTTATTTTTATATCAGTCTCTTATACTACACTAAATTTCAAACCCCAATCCTACGCAAATGCCTTTGTGAATTATCACGTGCCTGAATTTTCAAATCGTGCAGGTGGTAAGCGCACATTTGATTATTTCGTTGGCGCTATCTTTAGCTGATTTTAGGGTTGTCTTATTAAATCCGTCCTGACATTTTCAGTCAACTCTGCAGCACGGTAGCTAGATGAGTAATTCTGCTATCCCTTGATGCATTAACATCAGACAATCAGCGACAACTTGTGCAGTATGATATACTGCCATAAAGATAAATCAATCTGATATAGGTGGTTTTCAAAGTACTTTGGTGCATTGAAATTGCACAAACAGTGCAAACGTGCTCAGTAGATATCTCATCATAAAGTTATATATATATATATATATATCACCTCGACTCCGTCACGAGTTGATAGCCCCCTTCATAAACAGATTGAAACACAAGTTTAAGGGAGGGTTCTAATTGTTCTTTGTATTTCAGGCCTAGTTTGGATATGAGAAACAAGCTATGAGCTATATTTATGAGCTGTATAGTATATGTGTGGATATGAGAAGCAAGCTATGAGCTATATTTATGAGCTGTATGGTATATGTGAGGATATGAGAAATAAGCTATGAGCTGTATAGTACATGTGTGGATACAGGAAATAAGCTATGAGCTGGAAACGGGAAAATTAAGGGAGGTCTACCCCATCCTTAAGTTCAAACTTGGTTACAAAAGCTGTTCCATTTCAGATCAGATCGCACAATTAAACTATCTGGATTCAATACCATCAGAGTTTTTGTGGTATTTTTACTGTACTCTCGGTGAGAGAGACTACGACTTTAATAGCAAGAATGATGGAAACATTGATGTTGCGGACTGTAACTTCTTAATGAAATAGATGTCACATGATGTGACCCTTTTGGTGGACGTAGCCCAAGGATTGGGTGAACCACGTAAATTTGTGTCTGTCTCAGTTTCTTCGTGTTTTGAATGCTTTGTTTCCTCATATTTGGTTTGTGCTTATGATGTTATTCTGCAAATGGTTCCTAGTGCTGGAAAAGTGCTGGAAAAGATGATCAAAGAATATTAGTGGTATTCCAATATTTTATTGTATGCATGGTGGGAACTATGTTGTTGTATTGTTTTGTGATTATGAAGAATATTTTCAGAGATGTGCTTACAATAATATGGTCATTAAAAGGACTATAGTGTTACGCCATTGAAGGCTATAAGATTCATTACTGATTAAAGTAAAAATGTACCTCACACCCCTCACTATTAGACAATAAATAGTGTTGTCGTATTGATCATTCTTATTTAAAATATGTTAGCCCATAACCAAGCATCTTGATGGTGGATAGTGTAGTGGCAAAAGATTTACTAAGTAATCAGATCATTAATTCCTTAAGGGATATCCGTGATGTTAATTGAATAATCAAGAAGAGAACATTGAGTTATGACAGATTTATTACCACATCTAAAATACTCTGCCAATGAGTGGATTGCTTAATGATGTTATTACTAATGATCTTGCTTGGCTTATGTTTATCAGTAGTGATCATAGTGAATTGTCTGTAAATGGTATGTCTGGTTCTTTCTGTAGAGCGGGAGGGAAGCAAAAGGGAAAATGATAGTTTTACCATGCACATGGTTGTAATTTGTGTTTAATTAGACACACTTCATTGGAGTGCCTTGTAAAATATACTTCTAATGGGATTGGCTCATTCACCAGTTAACAGTTGAGACAAAATTTCCTACCCTTTTTCACACCTAATGACAGTGAGGTACAAGGGGTATGCTACATTAGAATTGGAGAGTCATATGTGGGAGTCATATCCAATTTCATTCTAGGAAGACTCATAAGATACTTAAGAAAAATAGAGGACGATGTTGAACTTAAGAGGGAGTGTTTGTAACCCACCTAGAACTGAAAAACATTTTATTTTTGAGAAAACATTACTTTAAAAGTTATTGTAAGGTTTTCTGTTGTTGACCAAGGATGGTCAAGGATGACTGTAATTAAATATTTTATTATTTAAATAATTAAAATAAGAGACACATATCCAAAGAAGACTGTTGAAGAGTGTTTACTGACCCACTAGGAGGAATGATTTATTGTAGAAGGCCAAATGACAAGTGGTAGCAACATCATTCACTTTCTAGTTGTTGCAGGCGGCAACATCCCTATAATTGTTGTCATGTTCCCTCGAAAGAGGAATTGAGTATGTGGCTCATTTAATTTGAAAACTAACACAAAGACCTAGGTAAGCTTATATATACCATCGAATGAGAAGGAGGCTCAATAGATTCTATTCTAAGTGATTAGAGCCTTGTGGTTTTGATGGCAACTGGAAAAGTTAGGCACACAAGAGAAATTCGATGATGGGAAAGCTAAACTGAATTGATGAGAGTTAAGTATGCAAGTGATATTGCTAAGTTAGAGTGTACTGCATAGGATTTCACACAACATTTTCGTCCTGGTGGTTCAGTGAACAGGCACGAGGGTCCTAAAGCAAGTGATCTTGGATGCTTTGAGGAGAGGGTTGGGAGGAACGGTATTCTTTGGGTGTTTTTCCCCTTTGACAATTGATAGGTTCTAAGTTGTTTTTATTATTAATCTTAAGTTTAATTTAGGTTTACTCTGTAGAGTTCTATGAATGTTAAAATTTCCAAAGTTGTTATATGTGCATTGCAATAAAGTAGGATAACATTCTATTGACCATAGATTTATCAATGCTACTGTATACATCAATTTTATTAGTACCATTAGTAGTTACTGTAATTAGAATAATATCATATTTCTGCATATAAATCTCTTATGTTTACATGATGTACTTAGATAAATAGTAATTAGTATTTCTTATATTTTATATTAAAAACCGTGCATTTAAATCAAAGGGTTAAATAAGAAGATATCTTCTTTTAAATTAAATAATGAATATTTTACAGATACAACTTAATCTCTTCTTTTTGAAATAGTAAAAGAATTTGTAGATTCATCAACTCTCTGTTTAGCACTATCATTACAACTTGAAAATACATACTTTCTGCCAAACAAGAGATATATTAGAAGTATAATAATATTTATATATAATTATAAATCCTACATTTACTATCTAAAATGACCTAAAGGCCTATTTATGTAAAGTAAACAATCAGTACCTCTATAGCCGAAAATCTTAAATGATTTCAAAGATGAACTAGGGTTTAAAAATTTATATAAACTAAAACACAATAAAACCTTCATATTTTCTTATAGATTCTAGTTAAAAGAAGTATACGACAGGTCATGAGATCGAAGACTGGAAATATTTTTGTTTTTCCCATTAAATTATAAAAATACTAAAAACACACATCGAAGTCTTAGAGCTCGATAAAGCTGGGTATCAATAGGAAAGAACAGGAAATACATAGCACTGGATACTTATCACGCTCGAGCTAATACAAAGTTTTAAATCACACACCTTATTATACCCAAGCGTAAAATCAATTTAAAGCAGGTTGTAAATCTCTCTTAAGAGACAGTAAAATATCCTCTTGACAGGTTGTAATTCTTTAGTTACCAAGCCGTGAATCTTTATGGACTCGCCGAAATCTTTTAACAACCAACATATAAAATTTACGGAGTAAATTACCAAACCAGAATACAAACAAATCAAAGAATAATAAACAGTGTACATAATATAAATAATTCATTTCATTGATACGTAATCGAAATATCTTTTATATAGAGAATAAAAACCAGTTACTCAATGTACAAGCTACGGTTTGGAACCGAGGGCATCTCAATAGTTTTTTGAAACCCAAGTAGAAAATAAAAACATGAAATGGCTATAATGCCTTAAATTCCACAATGGGTGATTCATTACATTTCTCCCCATAGATCCATGGTCAGAGTCAAAAGGAATCTGAAACATTTAACAAAGAAGTATACCATCGAAAAATAAAGGAGGTCTGTAACATCCAAAACCAAGTTGAGACCCTAAAGGAAATCGAAATTCCATCTTTTCTTTCATGGATTTTTCACACCATAGGCATATTTGAACCACAAGGTTTCCAAGGGAATGGTTCTTACAAGGTACCGTCGACCCAAGTTGGTTTGTCGTAGACCTATCTCCTTCAATGTAATATCCCGAATTTTGGATCTAACACTTATAGGCATGTGCTTGTTGATTATGATGATTATCTTGAGGTTTTTTTTTTATACATTGGGTTGAAGACCCCACTGCATATAAAGATGATGATTTGTTTTATATATTTGGCGTCACCCAATTATTGATGATATATGTATATGCTTGTTTGTGTTGGGCATGGACCATGAAGCACATGATTGATGACATGTTTTGTGTTGAGCAAGAAGATCTGAAACACATGAAAAGATAATTGGATGTGTTGGGCATAAGCCCTAGAGCCTTCCATGTTGATGTTGAGCATAAGATTTGGAACATCGGATCTTTGGCCATTATATCCCTAGGTGTATCATACAAGTAAATCCTAGCACTAGTGTTGAGAAAGGAGCTCTGGAATTGCACTGAATTGTAACTCCCTGTTAAAGCATTGAGTATGGGCTCTGGTAAGTGCCAGGGGTTACTGAAAATAATTTAATAACTTTTGAGTGAAAACGACTCGAGAAAAATATTGATCTCATCATACTTATTTATAAGTGATTAAATGAAACTTCAAATTTCTATATTCTCATCAAAGTACTGAAGAGATACCACATTATACGATGGAAATCCAACATGCAAGGATGTTTAGAGTTTCCTAGCCTAGTAGACCTAAACCATCTGCCTACTTGACCTTAATGAAGAAGTGTCATTAAGTCTAGGGATCATGGTATATGATACCCAAAGACAAATGTTAACAAAGTGTTATATTATTATGTACTTTATGCATGGTATGTATAAATAATTAAATATATTAATAATATAAATAAATGAAAGAAAGAAGAGAAGCTCCATCAATTCTTATTTATTATTAAAGATTAATAAATAGTATAATGTCTATGAAATTCCAACTAGGAACTAGTAGAAAGTTCCTAAGTTAAAATATTAATAATTACTCAAATTTATTGAAAATGGTTAAATCAAGAAACCAAGGTTTCTTGATTTAACTATCCCTTT
>LPNX010396836.1:70761-86291 GCA_001517045.1 Pseudotsuga menziesii | reverse complement strand
GTCAGTTAAGCTAGACTCATGCATGGGAATTCAAATTGTCCCTTAGTTATTCAAATTCTTCATTGAGTTAAGCCATGGCTCATGCATGGTATTGTAATCCTTTATTATTTATATAATATACAGAGAGGAAACTTATTTTGTTCCTGAAAATTTCCAATTCATGAGTAATTGTTAATAATTCTTTGATGAGATTGAATCTTAGTTCCTAGATCAATGTGAAGAATTAATAGGGATTGTAGTCATCATAGAAGCACATGGCATTTCAGAGAATTCTAACACCAGTTTTGACATCAACATGTCTATCTTAGGATGATTTCAACAACCCTAGGTCTTTGGCTATTGCATCAACACAAGCACCAAGACCTCCATGGAAAATCAACTAAACTTAAAAAAATATTCTTATAAGCAATGCATCAAAAGAAGCTCAAGATTTATCAAGTTAATTTTTCCATGGTCTTTCCCTAACCTCCATGTATCACACAAGAACATGCCTGCAATATCACCAAAGATGATAGCTCTTTTATTGTATCTTCTATAGGTTTGGAACCCTAATTCTACCTCCTTTTCCTTCAATATATGTGTTAAATCACTTAACAAATTCAACCCAAAGTTTTTCCAAATTAGAATTCATAACCAATACTAGAATATACCTGATCACGAAGATAATATAAGTTGAAATTCAAATCTGCAAGTACAGAATATTTGGACAACAAGAACAATTCACATATCACCAAACATTTTATGGTGGAAAATATGGTCAAACATTCTATGCTTAAAAAACAAACAATTAGTAAGATTCACCAAGGCTTCTACACTTTAATAAATTATGATCCTTAAAATTTTCCATGCTTAGGCTTAAACAAGATGTTTTATTAGAACAATCATATTTGATGATTGCAATGTCCAAATCAAATAACAAAAGTGTGATTGGATGCCCAATGAAGTCACTGGGACATGCAAACACAGTGTAGAGGGCCCACTAGAGGTAATGGCATGCCAGGAGACCAACATAGTTGACAGCTTGTCGATATTACCTCTGATTGCCACATTATGTCAAGTTGAAAGTCACATGAAAATGTCGTTGAGGGAAACTTGGTCACTCTCGGTCTGGTAGCGAAAAACCAAATGGAGCAGTAAGATTATATTCCATTGGCTCCAATAGGTGTGGCCAATGTTGATATGGAAACACTAACAAGACTAGAACAATGAAGGGTTTTACAGATTTGACCCACCAATACGAGAGTTGCATTGAAGGAAACTGAGCAAAAACCTAGTTTACGAATCAGATGCACAATGACGTCACTGGGCCATGCAAGCATGGTGGAGAGGGACCAATAGAGGTAATGGCATGCTACGTGACCAACAGAGTCGATGGATCGTTGATCCGGCTTCTGATTGCAGAGCTATGTCGAGTTGAAAGTCACATGAAAATGTCATTCAAGGACACTTGTTCACTCTCAGTCTGGGGGTAAAAAAAAAATGGAGCAGCAAGATTGCATGTCATTATCTCCGACAGGTGTGTATGGAAAATGACAATATGGGAACACTACTAGGACTGGAATAATGGAGGTTTTTACAAAGTTGACCCACCAATGCGAGAGTTGCATTGAATGAAACTGAGCAAAACCCTTGTTTATGAAACTGATGCACATTAAAGTCTTTGGGCCATGCAAACATGGTGGAGTGGGCCCACTAGTGGTAATGGCATTCCAGATGACCAATAGAGTTAACAGCTCGTCAATCCGGCCTTCATTTTTCGAGTTATGTCGAGTTTAAAGTTGAATGAAAATGTCATTCAGGGACACTTGGTCACTCTCGGTCAAGGAACGAAAAACCAAATGGATAAACAAGATTGCATGTTATTGGATCCAATAGGTGTGTATGGCCAATGCCAATATGGGAACACTATGAATACTAGCACGATGGAGGTTTTTATAGAGTTGACCCACCAATGCGAGAGTTGCGTCGAAAGAAACTGAGAAAAACCCTAGTTTATGAAACTAATGCCCAATGAAGTCACTATTCCATGCAAACATGGTGGAGACTGCCCACAAGAGGTAATGGAATGCCTGAATACCAACAGACTCAATGTCTCATTGATCCGACCTCCAATTGTCGAGTTATGTTGTGGTGAAAGTCGCATGAAAATGTCGTTTAGGGACACTTGGTCACTATCAGTTGGGGAGCAAAAAAACAAATGAAGAAGGAAGATTGCATGTCATTGGATTTGATAGGTGTGTACGACTAATGCTTATATGGGAACACTACCAAGACTGGCACGATGGAGGTTTTTACAGAGTTGAACCACCAATGCGAGACTTGCATTGAAGGAAACTAACCATAACCTTAGTTTACAAAACCGATGCACAATGAAGTCCCTAGGCCATGAAAACATGATGGAGAGGGCCCACTAGAGTTAATGGAATGCTAAGATACCAATGGATTCGATGGTTCATTGATCCAACCTCCGGTTGTCGAGTTATGTCGAGTTGAAATTCGCATGAAAATGTTGTTCACGGACACTTGGTCACTCTCGGTCCGAGATCGAAAAACCAAATGGAGCAGCAAGATTGCATGCCATTGGCTCCAACAGGTGTGTATGGCCAATGCTGATATGGGAACACTACCAAGATTGGCATGGTGGATGGTTTTACAGAGTTGACCCACCAATGCGAGAGTTACATTGAAGGAAACTGAGCAAAACCCTAGTCTACGAATATGATGCATAATGAAGTCTCTAGGTCAAGAAAACATGGTGTAGAGGTCTCACTAGAGGTAATTGCATGCTAGGAGACCAACGGATTCGATGGCTCATTGATACGACCTCCGGTTTCCGAGTTATGTCGAGTTGAAAGTCACATGAAAATGGGGTCCATGCATCCCTGACTGCGGTGCACCAGCCCTGTAAAACCATTTTTTGAGTAGTCGGTGGTGGCCTACCCATGGAGACCATACCAAACACACCTGCACAAGTTGAAAGAATAAAAAGTTGTCACCCGGTTTGGTTTTTGGACCCTCACCTTGATTTGGTCAGGTGTCCCTGAATAGCTTTTGCAGGCCTACTGCAACTCACTATAGAACGTTAACTAGGGATCAAATGGATGAACCATTGGTCCTGTTGAGATAGTGGCATGAGAGTATGGCTAGGATGGCCTCCCACCTAAATCTGTAGGGCCCAGGAATGTCTCAGCGGCCATATTTTGAAAACTAGGGTTTCACCCTAGTGGGGTCCATGCAACCCTTGAAACGGTGCACCGAATTTGCAAAACCCTGTGTGGAGTGACCGGGGATGGAGTTCCCATGGAGTCCATTCCAAAAAACACCTGTAGGAGCCGACGAATTTAGAAATTTCTGCCTGATTTTGTATGGGGACCTCGACCTTGAATTGGCCCAGGTGTCCCTGAACGAATTTTGCAGGCCTATTACAACTCGCCATAGAACATTGATTTGGGATATGATGGATGGACCGTCAGTTCTGTTGGGATTGTGGCACAATATTATGGCCAGGGTGGCCTCCCATCCGACTTCACATGGCCTGGGGATGCCTCCAAGACATAATTTGAAAACTAGGGTTTCACCCAAGTGGAGTGTAAGTGCAATTACCCAATCTCATTCAATATAGCCATATGGATCCTCTCTGTTTCTAATTGTGTCCATAAATATCTCGGGCTCTGAATGAGGCAAGAATTAACGTACCTTGGTTGAGTTCTTGTTTGACATTCACTATAGATGGATGTTCGTACCAACAATCAAGTTTGTGAAGTGATAGAACATAGAACCTGGTCTGTAATCCATGAATACATGCCCACTAGTTCTTCTTGATTTCCCATCTAGTCTAAGATATTCACCCTCAACCACCATAAAGCCAATAGGAAATTCATTGCCTTCATCATCAATCAATGATCGATTCAGGATTTGCTTACCTCAAATGCATCATTCCAACCAATAATTTGTTCCCCATTCATTGTCTTTCATGGAAACAACTGCATATATGTGTCCTGGTTGTACACGATATGAGATATGGTTGTATTTTATCAAAATCAGTGAATGACACTCCTCTAAGTGGGTTGTTTCACTGACTACATGTGGATCTACTGCAAGTGACACACAATCCCAATCATCAACCCAATCCATGCATTCGCATTCATTGCATTCACCACTGCTACAAGGGATGCAAAATCAAGCAAGTTTCCAAATCCATATTTCAAATAGGGGGTTCTTTGATCTTCAAACTGAATGAAATCCACTTTTTCCTTGTACTATGCCGTAACTATAGGAACGGGATTAATCTATGTCAGCCACATGCCAAAAATTCCTGGTTGGCCTTCCTACCCCTGTTGATCTATGTTTCACTTTAGTTTGGTCTCACATTGTTGCAGAGCACCATTGAACTATGGATTTTGCATATTTGATATGGGGGTTTCTGGTAAACCTCATCTCCTCCCTTCATAGTACGGTCTTGATGCATGCACTGGCCCTGTCATGCTCACCTTTTCCATGCCCGGTCTCAAAGTAGTTCCACATATGAAACACATTATAAGTCTTATGTAACATACTCATCCATTGGAAGACTCAGGCATTTTTGAAATGGCCTGCACAACCATCTGACCATATCAAATGCTGATCCATCTGTATATCTCCTGCCTTTAGATGTTCATAGAAAATTTGAAAACAATGTCGCAGATAATGCAAATCATGGCATCTGTCATCACTTATGTAAAATTTTGTCTCCTTCTATATTATCCTGTTGTTAATGGTGCTCTCAAGGCCATGCCTATACATAATATGTACCATGATGCTAACTTGGTCAGAGTGGTAGTATTGACTCTGAATTTCGTTTTGTGGTTGAAGGGTGTAGTTTTTTTCAAAATACACAATTGACAATATGGTCCCAATGGGGAATATGTCCCTACATTTTCTGTACTTCTCATCCTGCCATCGTGCTACATGCACTTGTTGAACATACTGCTCGGTTTTCTTGTAGAACTCCATCAAAAAATCACATACCCGTACCTGTTGCCATGAAAACAAGGGTCGTATTAGAATGTGACTTTAAATAATGTATATGTAGAAACTGAACATGTAAGGGAAAAAACATGCAATAATCATTTGCACCTGTGACTTCACTAATGCAATCTTTTTAATTTGCTTTGCACTATCTGATTGATAGGTTATATACTTGAAGCTCTGCATCTCCACGGTCATATTGCAAAATTGATGCTCATCGATTCCATGAATGCAACGGTTCAAAAGAGAAAACCCACTACACCTGGAACAATTCCCATATAGACATGATTTTCCATAGTATTTTTGTCCTTCATTCCATGGACACATGATGTTGATGATAAAGTCTCTCAATGCATTCGGTGGTATTACGGATTCATTGCAGCCCTACTCAAGGTTAGTATGCAAATCACAAAATATATGTTTATACCTGTCATAAAAATATTCATATTATACATGGTATCTTCAACAGCATGTGTTTCAATCAATGCATATACAAATGTACCATGATTTACATTTCTTAAAGGACCTTCATCCTGGGTTCAATTGTGTGTTCTCATTCCTAAATCTCCCATAGATTTCAGTTTGTGTTGTGTCAAGGAAGTGTTTGACGCGATGTTCATGTTTAGTAGAACCTTTTCTCAGCTTTAGCACATCTCTTTGGTTATATGAAGGTCTGGTATGATCATGTGAGAACTTTTCTATTAAGTCCTTAACAACACCAATTAGCTTCATATCTCGACGAGGAAACTTACTGACAAAATCCCAACAATAGTTTCCACCTGGAGTCTGAATATTTTCTCTTATAACAGAGTATTTCTGAACAGTTTTACTATTTAATTTAAGTGTGCAAGAAGTGTGTGAAAGGAGGCAACGTTACCATGTGGACTTTCTTACAACTGATTCTGATAACACATGACAAGCCGCACAAAGATCTTTAGTACGAGACATCTTCACAATCGCATTAAAGGCATATTGGAGATTTATAAAAAAATTGTTGTTAGCCTTTGAACTTCTAACCATCTTTATGCTTAGAATTCTCCTAACAGCAACCTAACAATTTGACTTTAACAAACATAGTAATAATTGACATTTACTTGCATCACCTTTGGATTCAAAATATTCCTTCATTAATTTGCTACATTGCAAATTGATAGTGCGTTTGGGAAACATACCTTCAAGGCTTGACAGACAACTTTCATCCACATGGATATGTCTAGGAGTCCTTTTTCTTGTAGTAGACAGTCGAGGTAGGGAAGGTGGACATGAGCTATGGATCCCAGGGCTTCTTTGTTGTGGTGCTTCATTCACATGTTGGTCCAGATTGGGAGTGTGCTCAACATGGTTGTGGTCTTCTTGGAGAGATTGCAAATTAATCATAGCTCCTAGGTTGAATGCTTGATACTCAACGTATCTCAATATACCTATGTCTTCAAGAGCTTCAACATGGCTCGTTGATGGATTGTTGGTTGGAGATTATGTTGATGTTGGAACTTGAGTTGGGTTTGTTGGACACAACTGCTTCACCCGTGGTTCTGAAGTAGAGGTTGTTATGTCATCAACTCTGTTAGGATCGGTCGTAGTATAAGTGGAAATGTATGGACCATGTCTCACTCTCTCCATTGCCAACCTGGACTTTTCTCTTACCTCATTTTCCTTTTCAATGGGCGTATTCCTTTTAGTTTTTCTTGCTCTGTTACATGAGTTTCCCAACTCCAAATGTTTCTTTGTCAAAACTATGAGGTCCACCCCTACATAAGAAGTAAAAAACAAGGTATTAGTTCCATTATACAAGAAACATGACATGTTCCAACATAATTAACTAAATTACAGATTTGTTAGTATGGTAATTATTAGCATTGATACATAAACTTGATTAAAGGTTTCTCTTTATGTTTGAACTAAACTTTCATTTCTATACTAGATTTGAGTCAAGTAAAGAGATTCAAGTTTGCATGTATTACAACTATAGGATTATGACTTCCTTTATGTTCAAAAAGTATTGGAAGTCAAAAGAAGATGAGTGAAATATTCTTCATTTCCAACACCTTTGTATGAGATGACATTACATGTAATATGCCACATTATTTGTGAGGGAAGACACAAGTTGGTGTTTGGATGTTTTGGGAATAAACTGGATAAGTTACACTCATTAAGTTAGAATTTAACTAATAAGAGAACAAATTGACTAATTATAAATTGAAGAGTCTCAATAGAGAACCTCATCTATTCCATCCTTGTGGGAAATCAAAATATATTCATGTGCAAATGATTATTGGTCTACATTGAATACTTCGTATTGTATAGAGAATATGGACAACTTTGTGAACTATTCAATACGGACCCTCTCCCATGATTACTTCAATTTTATTTTTTTTAAATTGAAGAGTCTCAAGAGATAAATTCATCGATGCCATCATTGAGTGAAATCAAAATATATTCATGTGCAAATGTAAATTAGTTAACATTGCATACTTTATCTTGTATGGAGAATATGAGACTTGTTTAGATGTGAAGTTGGGAATTATTCTTGTGAAATTAATTGTTGTCTATGCGAGAGATATTGTTGTAGGAATATGATAAAACATAAATCAATGAAATTATCTGAAATCTTGTGAATGAAAACAATTATTTACAATCCACCATACCTATTAAAAATGATCTCTTCTTGCAATGAAAACTTATGTTTGAATGTATCCACTAACTTCCAAGACCACTGGTTAGGTTTTTCATATTCCAAGAGTGATATTCTATCCAATAGATCAAAGAGTGGTGATTGAGTGTGAGCCAAATTGTAGAGCTCAGGATCACAAAACGCGCGAACAGCTGTAGAAAACTGTGAAAATTGGTAGCAATCCCGTGAATCCATATCTCTATTTTTTTTAACTAGTAACAAGTGTGCGTGCATGTGTACAAGACCGTAGATGCACATTGACGTGCACGCTCATACCTAACATTTATAGCATTTACTCACTAACATTTATCTCATTTAATGACTAACGTTCTTCAACAATGTCTTCGTATTCACACATGTTCATTTATTTTTACAATATAGTCTTCACCACTACTTTCTTCTTAGGCCCATGGGTGCCATTATGAGGTCTTAGGATCCTTACCTATGGCTAGTGGAGGGTAAGGGAGGCCTCCAACATTGACCATCAGCACCACATAATCATCGTCATCATAGTCATCCTCATCATCATCATCATCATAGTCATCAACCTCATCATCATCATCATCATCATCATCATCATCGCCATCATTGTTCATCATCATCATCATCTACATCATCATCATCCTCCTCCTCATCATCATCACGATCATTACTCATCATCATCGTCATCATTAACATCATCATCCTCATTGTCAACATCATAGTCATCATCCTCATCATCATCATCATCATCGTCCTCATTCCTATCATCATCATCATAGTCATCATCCTCATCCTCATCATCATTGTCATTCCATTGTCATCATCCTCATCATCATAGTCATGGTCATCATCATCATTCCATTGAAAATGATTGAAAATAAAATCAAAGAAAAGTTTCAAGTAAACCTATCATCATCATCACCATCATCATCATCATCATCACCTTCATTGTTCATCATCATTGTCATCATCATCATCCTCATCCTCCTCATCCTCCTCCTCCTCATCATCCTCATCCTCCTCCTCATCATCATCATAGTCATCATCCTCATCATCATCATTGTCATCTTCCTCCTCCTCCTCATCATCATTATTCATCATCATTGTCACGGTCATCATCAGCATTCCTTTGAAAATGCTTGAAAATAAAATCAAAACAAAGTTTCAACTAAACCTATCATCATCATCATCATCATTGTTCCTCCTCATCATCATAATCAACATCATCCTCATCCTCATCATCATCATCATCACCATCGTCGTCATCATCATCATCATCCTCCTCCTCCTCCTCCTCATCATCATAGTCATCATCCTCATCATCATCATTGTCATCATCATCATCATCACCAACATTGTTCATCATCATTGCATCATCATCATCACCAACATTGTTCATCATCATCATGATCCTCCTCCTCCTCCTCCTCATCATCATCATCATGATCATCCTCATCATAATCATCATAGTCATCCTCCTCCTCCTCCTACTCCTCCTCCTCCTCATCCTCATCATCATACTCATCCTCCTCCTCCTCCTCCTCCTCCTCCTCATCATCATCATAATCCTCATCCTCATCATCATTATTGTCATCATCATCATCAATGTTATCATCACCATCATAGTCATCATGATTTGCATCATCGCAATAATCATCATAATCATCATCATCATAGCCATACTATTCATGAACATCATCATCATCATCGTCATCATCATCACCGTCATCATCATCATCATCATCATCATCATCATCATCATCATCATCATCACCATCATTGTTCATCATCATAGTCATCATCATCATCATCGTCGTTGTCATCAACATCATCATCCTCATCATCGTCATCATCATAATCATCCTCATCATAGTCATGGTCATCGTTATCGTCATCATCATCATCACCATCATTGTTCAACATCATCATCCTCGCCATCATCCTCATCATCCTCATTATCATCATAGTCATCATCCTCATCATCATCATTGTCATCCTCCTCGTCCTCCTCATCATCATTGTTCATCATCATCATTCCAATGCAAATGCTTGAAAATAAAATCAAAGCAATTTTTCAACTAAACCTATCATCATCATCATCCTCATCCTCATCATCCTCATCATCATCACCATCATTGTTCATCATCATTTTCGTTGTCATCATCATCATCCTCATTCTCATCATCATCGTCATAGTCATCATCCTCACCATCATCATTGTCATCATCCTTATCATCATCATCACCATCATCACCATCATCATCATAATCATGATCATAATCATCATTATCATTGTTCATCATTATAGTCATCATCATCCTCCTCCTCCTCATCATCATCATCATCAACATCATCATCCTCATCATCGTAATCATCATCATCATCATCATAGTCATCATCATCATAGTCATAGTCATCGTGATCATCATCATCATCATCCTCATCATCCTCATCCTCCTCCTCCTCATCACCATCATCATCATCATCATCATCATCATCCTCATCATCCTCATCATCATTGTCATCATCCTCCTCCTCCTCATCATCATTGTTCATCATCATCATTCCATTGCAAATGCTTGAAAATAAAATCAAAGGAAAGTTTCAATTAAACCTATCATCATCATCATCATCATCATTTTTCCTCATCGTCGTCATCATCATCATCATCACCATCATTGTTCATCATCATCATCATCACCATCATCATCACCATCATCATCACCATCATTGTTCATCATCATCGCCATCACCATCATCATCATCATAGTCATCATCGTCATCATCATCATTGTCATCATCCTCCTCATCATCGTCATCATTGTTCATCATCATCATTCCATTGCAAATGCTTGAAAATAAAATCAAAACAAAGTTTTTACTTAACAATTGTACACATGCATCTTTAACGCGTGCGCCCTGAGCAGTGCGATCGCACTTTTAGTGCATGCACGTTGCGCTCTCAACTACGCGCATGTGTGATTTAAATTTAGAGTTTTGGCGGGCACATTTTTTCCAACCTACGTGGTGGATGACTTGGCTTCTTTGGTTTTAGGTTCAAGTTGCCAAACCAAGTGGTTTAGACTGTCTTATGATATAAAACATGTTTTGTACCACTTCTCCTATTTTGTGCATGATTTTGCATATGCCACGCTTGTCCACTGCTAATGAAATTTCACACACTTGTGTAACTCTGTCTGTAGATTTTGAATATGTAATTTTTATTTAAATCTATTATCTTTTTCTATTTTGCATTTAGTTTTAAACGGACTAACATCAATCTAACACAAAAGGTAGGCTATTTGCTTCGGCTATAACTTTTGATTGGATCACCTATTTAGAAAACATAAAAGAACCCGCACAAGAAGACACAAAGAGCTACATCCTAAAAAAATTATCGCTCATTGACTATGTTAAGACCAAGATGTAGTGGACCAACGCTCGACCTTTTCATTTTAGGGCATCACTGACTTCCTTAATTTGAAAAAAAAATAACATAAATAAATATGGAAAAATAATGCTGCACTAGACACGCCTATTATCTACAACTCTATATAATTTTTTTCACAAAATTCCACCATTTGCATACCAAACGAGTGGACCAATGCAAACATATTCATTATTTTTTGGGAAAAAAATAGCATTCCAAACTTAGAAGAACCTCGGTTTTTGGGATTTATACTTAATTTCCATAAATAAAAGTTATATATTCCGGAAGGTAATCTGATTGTCCATGTTTCATATTCTTACACCATATTCCAAAACATTGTATAGGTACCTCGAATATTGTTTTTTAACGTTAAGATTTCTGTTTTTCTAGAAGTCCATTGCAACAAACGCGTCATAAGTGACCATCATTAGCTTGCACCAGCCCATAAATATGGATGATTGTTTTCCAAAACACGTATTCAAAATTCTAGAAAATTCCCTAAGAAACAACCATCATTTATTAAGAAAGGGTATCCATCCTTTAGAAACAAAAACAACCATAGAAAACAATATTTTTTGTCACATTGTCGTTTAAACAACTCTAACCATTCCATTTTTGGCAACAATGTTGTGGACATATGGAATGTGCTTCCATTTTGATTCAATTTCAATAAGAATTTTTTAAAAGTCTCAAAGTAATGAAATATTTTCAAATGCTTCAAATCAAAACCATTCTCAAATTTGTGGTGAGAGACAATTTAATAATATGGAAGAAACAATTCACATTTGGAGTAGTAGGATCCTTAATGTGTACCCAATGAATGTATTATTACCCAACCAATGTATCCCAGTAATGATATTAACAACTTATTAAAAAATTACTCTTTTTTTAAAATATTAAAATTTACTCTTTCCTTCTTAGTGGCTAAGGTAAAATTAATATTTCAATTTTTTTTGAAAAATATTTTTTGTTTAACATACCTGAGAATGGGTCAAAACACAAAGAGTTGGATGTTCATACATACATGTGCATACAAGAAATCAATATTTTTTTAAAAATAAATTTTATTTAACAATCACGAGAATGGGTCAAAACACAAAGAGTTGGACGTTCATACAGTTCCAACGCTAAAAGAGAGAAAAGGTCCAAAAAAATAAAAACATATTATGAAAATAGTTTGAAGGTCTCTATCAAATGATTCTTACACCTTTTTTCCATTATTTTATTTAGTGAGTATGATGAGACACATTTTACACTCAATGTATTCACACCCCATTTTTTCCATCATCTTGTTTCCCTACCATTCCCACTTAGTACGTTGAGACATTATCCGTACCCACCTAAAAAAAAAACCTGTGGAGAGGCAAACCATTTTTTAGACAACCACGGTGGCCCATTTTCAAAAGAAATAAGGTCTAAGTTTCATGTATTTGCTTTTATTTAGTTTCGTCGTATATGTTTATTTATTTCATTTTACTAATCTTGTTTATTGCTCTAGCTTTCTTTCATGAATTCTACCTTACTACCCCATTAATGTAAGGCTGGTGCTTTTGCACGTAACAAGGGTGAAAACCCCATTACAATGTTGATCTCTAGATATATTTCGACTATCGCATTCATATTTGAGGGATTTTGAGGTACCTTCAGAGCTTTCAAGCTTCGGGGTTTTTTACCTTTCCCATACGGTAAATGTTGTCTACAGATATCTACATAAGCATTGATTATATTTGGGTGACCTTAGTTTCCTTATCTAGGTATTGCAGGGGGTGCTTGAAGAGGTTATTGTGTGAGTGTCATGATTGATTCCACCCCCTCGTCATAAGAGGGTTAGACATTTTATGCAGCCATTTTTCACAAAATTCCTATACTGATTTTACATAAGTACTACTTCAGAGTCACCATAGTTCTCTCCATTCCCATCATATGGAATGGGGCTAGGAGTCATTCATATTCCTCCTTCATCTACTATATGTTTCCTAGAACCCCGGTTTATACCGACGGAGATGGGGTTGGTTCTTTCCTGTGAGGAACCTGCAACAAACAAGTAATCAAAACACACAATATAGCAGCAGAACTCAGAATCACTTTTATATTAATCGCAAGCCACTTCGAGGGGGCAACCTCCTTTGAGCAAGCTCAATACAAAATAACTTCACGGTGCCTTCCTTGGCCTCAACACACACTTATATACCAAAATAGGCGCCAATACTATGGGTTAAAACCATGGGCCAATATAAACTATGGGTGCCAATACTATGGGTCAAAACCATGGGCCAATATAAACTATGGATCAACAAATACTACAGGCGGCTTACAAAGCATATGCGCCTCACAACAATAACACAAACTATGGATCAACAATTACTATGGGACGACTTACAAAGCATATGTGTCCAACAACAATATACTAACATAGTAAAGAGAGGGATTGACATGGGTTCCTAACATCCCCTCCCCCTTAGAAAAAGCTTTGTCCTCAAAGCTTTAGATGTGGAAATTGTAGCTGTATCTGGAGGAGTGGTTCCCACATAGCATCCTCGGGCTGCATTCCGTGCCATTGAATTAAGACCTCTGTGATAGAGCGAGAGCGAAGCTGACGAGTGCACTTATTGAGGACAGCCTCCGGCTCCAAAAAGATGGATCCTTCATTATCCAGTTCTGGTAAAATAGTTTGGCCTTTGATGTTGGTGCCAAGAACTTTCTTCAGATAAGAGACATGAAATACTGGATGAATGTGGGAAGAAGGCGAAAGTTCCAATTTAGAAGCAATAGACCCAATATTCTGAAGAATACTATATGGCCCATAGAACTTTGGGGCGAGCTGATGATGCTCTTTGAGTTTTAGTGAGGATTGCTTGTAAGGTTGGAGATGAAGAAAAACCATATCACTGGCTTCAAAAGTGCGCTCAGAACGATGTTGATCAGCGTGTTGCTGCATGCGATTGTCTGCCATGTGAAGGTTTTCACGCAAAATGTGAAGGACGCCGTCAATTTCCTGAACTGGAGAACTGCTGGGGGTGTAAGGAAGAAGAACTGGCAGTGCCTGAACATAAACTACTTCATATGGAGTCATTTTAGAGGCAGTGCGGTAAGAGGTATTGTACCACCATTCAGTGAGAGGGAGCCACTTTGCCCACTGATGTTGTTTCTCAAAGGAGAAGCAACGAAGATAAGGTTCCAAGCATGTATTGATAATGTCAGTCTGACCATCCATTTGGGGGTGATAACCTGAATGCATCTTCAGTTTGGTGCCAGTGTGGTGAAAGATTTCTATCCAAAAATGACTGGTGAAAGTCGCATCACGATCCGAGACAATGGAAGAAGGCATTCCATGAAGACGAAAGATCTGGTCCAGGAAAATTTGAGCAACGGAAGAGGCTGTATAGGGATGGCTGAGAGCACAAAAATGATGATATTTGGAGAGGCGATGAATCACAACCAAAATCACAGTCTTCCCTCCAGATGTAGGGAGCCCGTCAATGAAATCCATAGAAATATCTGTCCATATCTGGGGAGGTATGGGCAAGGGCTCGAGCAATCCTGGAAGGGGTGTTGTTTCACCCTTATTGCGCTGGCAGGTATCACCTTCAACCACCATCTGTTGAATTTTCCTTGTCATGCCCTGCCAAATGAAGTTGCACCGTGCCCGTTCATACGTTTTGAGAAAACCAGAGTGCTCCGCTGACGGAGAAGCATGGAGTTCATAGAAGATAGCTTGTTGAAGATCTGTGTTCTGGGGAAGCACCAGATGACCCTTGTATCGTAGTGAAGCACCATCCCAAGAGTAATGTGGAACATCAGAAGGGTTGTTGGGCAAGCGTTGGATGATGTGAGATAATGAAGAGTCATTGACATAACCCTGCTGAACCGATTGCAACCAATTTGGAATAGGCATAGAAATAGCAAAAAGAGAACCTTGGTCATCAAATGTGTGAGAAAGGGCATCCATCACAAGATGGTCCATACCCTTCTTATAAGTGATCTCATAGTCATAACCCATGAGGTTTCTAACCCATTTCTGTTGTGCTGGGGAGGATACATGCTATTCTAGGAAATATTTCAGACTCTGGTGATCAATCTGGATGCAGAAATGAGTCCCTGAGAGGGAGGGTCACCACTTGTGTACTGCACGCAAAATGGCAATCATTTCCTTCTCATATGTAGAGGCAGCTAAATTCTTACTGGGAAGGGCTTCGTGGGTGAACGCAATGGGGTGTTCATCTTGAAGGAGAAAAGCACCAAGTCCATTGCCGCAAGCATCACTCTCAATAGTGAAGGGCTTGGAAAAATTGGGCATAGCTAGAACGGGTGTAGTACACATAGCGTGTTGCAGCTTGTCAAATGCACTCTCAGTAACATGTGTCCACGTAAAAGCATCATTTTTCAATAGCGCAGTTAATGGAGTTGCAAGCTTCCCATAATCCTTGACAAACTTGTGGT
>LPNX010396836.1:0-70562 GCA_001517045.1 Pseudotsuga menziesii | reverse complement strand
ATGGGGCCAAGTGTGCGCAGCCATTGAGTGCCCAAAACCACATCACATCTGCCTAAGGTCAAGGCAAACATGTCAGAGCGGAGGTTATAATCTCCCATAGAGATACACACATTATGACACTTCCCTTTGCAAGGTAAGGTGCCCCCATTGGCAATCGTGACTTCAAAGTTGGAGCAAGGATGGATAAAACAATCAGCTTGTTTGGCGATCCTAGGGTCAATGAAATTATGAGTGCTTCCAGAATCAATGAGTATTGTAAGAGGAAGCTTCTTGAAGTAACCACGTACTCGCATTGTTTGGGGGGCAGTGAATCCAGCTAAAGCATGGAGGGATATCTCGGGTTGGTCGTCCTGAGATGGAGGGTCAGTAGGTGGCTCCTGAGTGTCAACCGGGGCATCCATTACATCGGAAACTTCTTCATCAATTTCAGAGGTAGGTAGAGAATCCACATCCAAGAGATAGATCTTTTGTTGAACAAATCGATGTCCCCGACTGAATTTCTCATCACAATTATAACAAATCCCTTTTTCTCTGCGTGCCTGCATCTCTGTTTCAGACAAATGCTTGATTGGAGGTGAGCGAGGAGCTGGCGGAATGGGAGGTCATTGAGAACCCATATTTCGGAAGGGAACAAAAGAGGATTGGGAGCGCTGTTGGGCTGCCATCTTGTCTTCTACCAACTTAGCCAACCCCAGGGCTTCCATCATTGTGTTGGGACTGAACATTTTGACCTCAGAGCGAATTGCATCCTTTAGACCACTGATAAAACAACACCGGTAGAAGTCATCAGGTAATCCTTTAGTGTGATTAGCTAGTTTCTCAAATTCAGTTTGATACTCTTTCACAGTGCCAGTTTGGCGAAGTTTAGTGAGAGCTCCTGTGAAGTCATCAAAAGCACTCGGACCGAATCGGTGCAAAAGGAGCTGGCAAAAAGCAGGCCATTTTGGCTCTTCATGAGCCTTGATGTACCAACGATACCATTGAAGAGCTTCTTGTTCCAAATGAAAGGAGGCAAGTGGAACTTGGTGGACATCAAAAGTATTATGAAGGCTGAAATACTGTTCTGCACGATAGATCCATCCAGTTGGATCAATACCATTGAAGCGCAGAAAATCTAGCTTCGGACCGCGAAAATTGCTGGAAGAAGAGAACCCATTGGTTGATGAAGACTTGGACTATCATCTGGTGTTCATAGCTGAATGCTCAATATGGAGACCGAGAAATTTGTCATCCAGTTCCTGGAGTTTGGCTTGGATGGCTGCAAGTGCTTCCTCCATGAGTTTTGCTCCGGTGTGGGTGACAACCATAAGCAAGAGATTTTTCAGGAAGGGATCTGCAACGGCGCGGAAGTGATCGGCAATAGATGGATCTGCAACGGTGCGGAACTGACTGGCAACAGTTCTGGACAGAGGAAATCTGCAATTGTGCAACTGAAAATAGATATGGACCCCAGGTATGTGCAGCTTCCTATCGGTTCAAGGGATTCACTCAGCCACCAATGCTGTCTGTCGGCTTGCATATTGGGGTAGTACCCCTCACTCCATGTCTTAGGTAAAACTGATAACTGCTTGGCCACAAACGACAGCTCTTGGTTTACCTCACGGGTGGGAACTAGTCAATCAGGTAGGGTTTGTTGCCCTTTTTGCTGGCAGGTCCTCTCAATGGGCTAGCTACTTCGGGGTTCCTGTGGTACTCCTCGCAATGATTTTTAGGGATTATGCCAAAGTACTTCACATAGTTAAGCGGAGAGGGATTATTCCCAGATCTGAACCTGCAACAGAAAAAAAAAATTGGGCAGAAATTCCACCCAATGTTCAAAAACCAGATCTATATTGCTCAGAATCGCTATTATAGCATGTTTCCGGAACTAGAACAACCACTCTGCTTCTACCCATGAAATCAGAATAGAAATATGGGCACTCAGTCAGAATATTTTCTCGTTGCAATTTCTGCAGCCGTCACCGAAATTCTGAAAAATTGTGGATTTTAAATCCGCGATATCTCCACTTTTAGAACTCCAAATGAGATGATTTTTTTTTGAAACTGCATATTTTTGAAAGAGGAATTCAGATATGCAATCTATTTCTTCTGATTTTGTGCAGAAAGTTTTAGAAATTGATATGAAAGTCACTTCCCAAAAAAAAAATATTCCCACGAGTGCCAAGGAAAGTGCTCTGATACCAGATGTGAGGAACCTGCAGCAAACAAGTAATCAAAACACATGATATAGCAGCAGAACTTAGAATCACTTTTATATTAATCGCAAGCCACTTCGAGGGGGCGACCTCCTTTGAGCAAGCTCAATGCAAAATAACTTCATGGTGCCTTCCTTGGCCTCAACACACACTTATATACCAAAATAGGTGCCAATACTATGGGTCAAAACCATGGGCCAATATAAACTATGGGCGCCAATGCTATGGGTCAAAACCATGGGCCAATATAAACTATGGATCAACAAATACTACAGGCGGCTTACAAAGCATATGCGCCTCACAACAATAACACAAACTATGGATCAACAATTACTATGGGACGACTTACAAAGCATATGCGTCCAACAACAATATACTAACATAGTAAAGAGAGGGATTGACATGGGTTCCTAACATTTCCATACTACACAAGTGAATTCTTCAGGCTTTATAGCCATCGAATAGATATTTTCCTAGGGGAGGTTGTGTGTTCAGATTCATTCAGTTCCTGTAATCTCAGGTCCTTTTACATTCGTCTTTCCAAACATCACTACTAGCATCCCGTCACCCACCCCAGGTTCTAGTGCAGACCCTGTTGTTGTATTGGGGGAAAGATAACCCCTTACCTTGTGCATCAATTTAGAAGTGATCATATTCCACTTTCTACTCCATTTAATTGAAGGTCTTCACTTCCATCATATGGTATTAACACCAGTGTTAATTCCCTTGGGGGTGGTAGTGGATACATGACCATTGGGTTTATAGTTTACATTCCTTCTTATGTCCCATTGTCCACCACACCAACTCATTTGAATTCCTTCCTTATTAAAAACCCTCCCTATGTCTCGCATGGCCCCTCGAGAAGATATGATCCATTTAACTGTGTTTTTCCCTCGACATCTAGTGCAATTGTGTTTGGAGGTTACTTACCTCCATAAATGCCTGGGGGTAAACTGATCTATCAGTATTATAACTATGGTTATATGGTTTCTCCTTCTGAGAGAATATCTTAATACAAAATACCTGTGTAGCCATATATGGGCCATATGGGAGGAGGCTACTATCCAATCAGTCAAGTCCATTTCCTTTATCAAAATCAACCCTATGTGAACCAATATTTTTTGGGAGTGAGGAACCAAAGGGCACAACCTAGGCTCCCATTTTTAGCCACTTTGAATCTTCCTGACCAATCAAAGCTTATGAATGAACCATTGTGTCATGATCCAATGTGGCTCCTTTTCCTAGCCAAAATTACTTTGGATATACAAAATTTTGAGGGTAAGAAACGAAAGGATATTGGTGATAATGTTACTACATTTCATTTGTGGGTCTCTTCAAACTCACTGAATCATGATTCTGTTCGACTATGACTATTTCAACACACACTCATAGGTTCTGTAGTAAAATGGTATATAGAGTTTTCTAGGGGAACCTATCAAACCTTCAATGATTTATCCTTGGTCTTCCTCAACCTATTTCAGCTATGGGTACCGACCTCTTGTCAACATTTCAGAAAGATAATCCCACCCATATCTCTGATCACATTCAAGAATGGCATAGACGAAAGAGGTTTATTAAGGCCAACATTCAACCCAATTTTTATTGGAATGGTTCTTGAATTCTTTATTACTATATATTGTGAAGGATGTCTCGACATCTGGAGTGACTACTTAGGAGCATGTTATCTTTATATCACAACAATTAGATTTGATTTATGCTCAGTTTAGGATTCTTTATGAGATTATATGTGATGCACAATTGTCAAACACCGATCCTAAGTTCATACCCATGCCACATGTCGATGGCATTGTTGGATCCGTAAGTACCAAAGCTTTCAACCATGTTACAAATAAAATGAATAATTTATCTATTAACTAGTATGTAGCTAGACAAGCTATCTTTTCATCCACTTCCACCCAATTGATAGATGTACTTTCTTTGCAATCAACGAACCAGATGGGTAACCAGCAACCCGAGGGAAATAGAAAGAAGGGAAGAAATAACAAGCGGGGTGGGAATAGAAAGGAGAATCAAAACTATGACAAGAATGATGATAATTATGGGGGGGAGTAACCTAAGTGGAAGATCAAATTCCCTTGGAAGCTTTGTCGGGGAGACCATCTCTCCTACTTGTGCCATCGAATTGAGGATGCCTCAAACTTTATTGCATAGATCCTAGCTGTGTTGATTGATTCCCTTCCTCATAATAAAAATATGGCTCAAGGACCTCAAATACCGTAAGGAATTCTGGTGGGAATCAAAAACCGCTATATGTGTAAGGTTCTCAGGGTTTTATAAACATGACGTGAGCAACCAATCTTGTGACTCGTTCACGAGACTATGGCCTGTCACAAGTCAACATGGGTAAAGAGCCTCCACCTCCCAATATTTCTTTTCAGATCAGGAAGCCTAAATGTATACCATGCATAAAAAAAGTTGTATTAAAGCATTAGGGGCACAATCCTAATGCCCAAGCCTCCAAGTATTATTCCATCATTGAGGATTTGGGCTAGAATCCTTGTGCGTTGTTGATTATTGAAGTACTTTAGACTTGTCCTTCACAAATGAGAGTGTTTTTAGTTTCTCTTGGGGTAGCTAGCCCGAATGGATCCACTTTGGTTATATTTCAGACTCATGATATCCACCCTCTATTTCCTTTCCATGTGGCTTTTGAAGTCCATGTGGAGTGTTTAAAAAACACCATTAAATGCACATTTGTTGATGAAGGTTTTGCAACCTCCGTGATGTATTTGGCGTGTTGGAAAGGATTGGGTTCTCCAGTGTCATTCAAATATGTGACTATACTAGCATCGTTTGATGGACCTTCAATCAAAGTGCATCACATTATTCCTCGATATCTAGTCTAGTTTGGAGGGAATACCATGCCTATCAAAGTTGAGGTGGCTGATGCGGCCCTCGACTACAATCTGTTGTTGGGATGAAAGTGGATTTATGCTATGATGGAGATTTTATCATCTGCATTTTGTTTCATGTGATTCCATTATGAATATAGGATTCTGACAATCGATCAACTGTAGCTTGATAATTCAGGTTCATCAGAATCATCAGGACCTACTATCCTAACCATTGATAATTCTCAGCTGGAAACTGAGAATGTTAGTTTTGGAATGTATCCTTCATTAATGGGAAGTTTTAATATTTTGGCACCAATTTTAGCTATTAATACTGCTCCTAGTGGTGTTACATTACCTTTGATTTTTTTCCCATTTTGCACCACGTATTTTTATGACCCATGGAATCTTCTTTCTTTGAGTACTTCGGACAAAGAAACTATACCTACCACGGTAGAAATGTCATTATCTATAGAAAAGGCTGCTTATCAAGCCACGCTTGATCTTACTATGGATCTTGGTCCTTCCCCATCACGGAAGGAAGAGGAGGATATTATTGCACTACATGCTTGGGAAGTTGCATCATAATGCTCACATGATTACCTTGATGACACTTTTCCTTCAGATGAATCTATTCTCGAGGCCATGACTGGTCCAGAAAAACCTTTGGAGGAGATGCATAATTGATCTTACTTCCTCTTGAAGCTCAAATGGATCGAGTGTGATGAATTTAGGATGACCTTAAGAGATAATGTTGGTCATCCCAGGATCCCATAAGACACTCATGGAATATATGTAGAAGGAAACATGGTGAATATATCTACAATTATTCCGATAAACATTTCTAAGATTCATAGTATATTTGAGAACATTTACATCGGTGCTAATTATTCACCCTCTGAAGTTAAAATATACATCAAGCTCTTCAGATAATTTTGCGATGTATTTTCTTGGTCATATGCTGAAATTTCAGGTATCTATGCCTGCATTGTTGAACATGAAATGAAAACTTATCCAAATACTAAACATGTTCAACAATGATTATGTGCGATGAACCCTCCTCAAGCATTTGCTCTTAAGTTTGGTATAGAAAGGTTGCTTAAAGTTGTATTTATCTATTTGGTTCCCTTAACCGATGTCTATCCAACTCCATTCTTGTCAATAAGAAGAAAGGGATCATTTGTGTATGTATCAACTTTAGAGACCTGAATATGGCTTGTCCAAAAGATACCTTTCCCATGCCATTCATTGATAAGATTTTGGAAGAGTTTGTAGGAAGTGAAATCTTCTCGTTTATGGATGACTTTTCAGAATACAATCAAATCCAAATTAATCCCAAGGATCAACATAAAGCTTCATTTGTATGTCCTTTCTGTACCTTCTCATAACGGAAAATTCCTTTCATCCTGAAAAATGTTGGAGCTACTTTTAACCAAGATATGACCTTCTCCTTTAAAGACCTTCAACGTATTATCGAAGTTTGTCTGGATGATTTAGCTTCTCACTCTCAGTTGAGAGTGCATCATCTGGATCATTTTCATTTGGTATTTGAAAGATGTCATCGTTATCAAATTCAGTTAAATCCTAAAATGTACATATTTTTTGTTAGGGATGGCTTGTTATTGGGATTCATCGTTTATAAGTAAAAGATTAATATTGATTCACCAAAGTTTGTGGCAATACTATGATTGTATGTTCTGTGCACAATTACACACCTTTAGAGTCTCCATGGGATGGTAATTTCTTACGTCAATTTGTTGTCAATTAAGCTATTTTGACCAAGAGATTTATGCGCTTGTTGGAGTAGGATACTCCACTCTTGTGGAATCATCAAGCCTAAGAGTCCTTCGACGCTCTTACGAAAGCCTTGACATCGAGCCCCATACTTAGTACACGTAACTATAATAGGGACTTCTTGTTATATGTTTCTGCATGTCAAGAGATGATTGGTATGGTTCAAGATAAAGAAGATAATGAGCTTCATGAGCATGCTATTTATTATCTTAGTTGAAATCTTAATGATGCAGAACCTTGATATAGTCACGTTGACAAATAAACCTTAACAACTGTCCATGCAGTGCAACATTTGAGACATTATATCTTTCTTTGCTAGACAATGGTTATATCCCATATCAATCCATTTCAATTTGTCAATATGACTAGGTGGTTGATAGGGGATCATAATAAATGGATTCTTATTAATTTGCAAGAATTCAACCTCAGATTTGTTTTGGGAAAATTGAACATGTCGTTAGGTTTTATTGAGCTAGTGATAGATCTCCCTAGTATGGATGAAGATATGATTTATGAAGACTCATTTATAGATGAACACATTTTTCTCATTTCATTTATGAACCCTTGGTATGGAAATATTATCATCTATCTTCAAACTTTGAAGGTTACCCTTCATATCTCAAGGGATGAGCATTGATGCTTATGTCATAACTCTAAGAACTCTTTCATTATTGAGGTTGTGCTTAATGATTTCCATGGTGGATTTTGTGGTGATTAGTTATCTGCGATCGCTTCCAGGGTAATATTTAGCGGTGAGATTTTTCCAGTTGGTTATTTTTTGGGTTTTTTTTCAGAAACAAAAATCGCTATTTGGTATTTTGTAGTGTCTAATATCACCTATATTTACATAAAATATGGTTTTTTTAATCATAATATCGCCAAAATTTATATATTTCAGTGTTAACTTTATGTTTCATATTTAATATTCATCTACCTATATATAAACATGTTTTTTTCAATCCAAAACAATCGCCTAGAATACTATACTTAAGTATAATATTATAATCCTTAAAAATACCCTAAGATTCGCTACAACCCAGAAAATATTAAGAGCTAGTTATTATTGTTTGTCAATATTTAAATATTGTGTTAATGTGATCAAGCGATTCCACCCTTTCCAGGTGTTCATGTGGAACATGCATTCACATCCTACCCTATTACACCTAATTATTACCATCGGTCCCTTCACCAAGAGGGGGGTGCATTTTATGGATTGCAACCCATCATCTGCTACGGGAACCGCCACATTATTGTGGTCATAGATTACTACACGAAATGGAAAGAGGTTATTCCTATGATTAAATATGATGGTGATATTTCCCCTCACTTCGTATTCATTCAGATTATCACACGATTTTGGATCTCGAAGGATCTTGACACTAACCATGGAAGACACATTCAAAACAAGATGATGGTGGAACTAGCCTTTAAATTAAGGTATAAGCAAGAACATTTTATTCTTACTACCCCCAAGCAAATGATGGGGTCAAGGATTTTAATAAATACCTTAAGGCCATTTTAGAAAAAAACATCTGACAAAGCAAAAAAATTTGGCTCATCATGTTACACCCTTCTTTGTGTTGAATTTTCATATGCTAAGCTAGATCATTAGTATTTCATTTCGATTTCATAACAAAAGAATATAAACAGGATCATTGAAAGATAGACAAGCACAACCATACAAAAGGAACACAAATATTTATCCTGGGAAAACCATAAAGGGAAAAAACTAGCAAAAGCTTCCTCAATATAGATGCCCCAAAAAGATAAAAGGTAAAACCAACAAGAAGATCAAAGCCTGATCGTCCTCCTTCTCTAGCTACTCTTCTCTTCTCCACTAATGTGCTACACAAGTGAGAGTGTGTGCTACAATTGAGGAGCACTACACCTCTATTTATATTCATCCGTTCACTTTAATTAACTCATCCGACATGTAGGCTCGAGTTAAATCATGTAGGCTCGAGTTACACATGTAGGCTCAAGTAACCACATTGGGGTGCTAATGACCCACCTTTACAATTAGAGGGGACTACCTCATGACTCTTATTAGTTATTCCAATTAGAAGGATTGGGGTACAAAGTAATACAAGTTGTTCTCCCGGTAGGACCATCGGGGACCACAAAAAGATACATATAGAATATTCTTCGAAGTTACAATATTTCAACACTCCCCCTTAACGAGAAGGGGATTCTACAACAACATCAACAACAACAATAGTAGGAGAGAGATAGAGGACATCATCAGGGTAACACATCTATAAATCATTGGAAGCTTTTCAACATCATATAGTCTTTGTCTTCAATATTCAATGACATCAACTCCTTGATCAGCATCAACATCTTTTGACCTTTCGATCAGCAACATCTTCAGCACTTTGACCTTTCGATCAACAACATCATCATCAAACTCTGATCTTTCGATCAGGAACATCATCATCAAAACATCATTATCATCAAAACATCATCATCAAAACATCATCATCATCAAACTATGATCTTTCAATCAGGAACATCATCATCATCACACTCTAATATTTCAATCAGAAACATCATCATCACATTCTAATATTTCGATTAGAAATATCATCATCATCACATTCTTGACAACCGAAGTCACCGGATTGATTACAGGATAATCAATCCCTATCATTTTAGGACTAAGTCCAAGGATGATTTAATCCTACCATGTTCTTGAGTACCAAAGCCACCGGATCTATTATGTACATATGTCTCGGGATGATACAATCCCTCTTCATTCTTGAGGACCGAAGTCCCCGGATCACTTTAGAGAAAGTGCACAGGGATGATAGAATCCCACTACATTCTCGAGGACTAAAGTCCCCGGATCACTTTAGGGAAATTTCCCAGGGATATACAATCCCACTGCAACATCACTACTCCCCCTTTCAGGGAAGGTCTTTCTAAACCACACCAAGCTTGTCTCAAAATTTTTTTAGAACTTTACTTGAGATAGAGGCTTTGTCAGCACATCGGTGTCTTGTTCATCAGTACTCACATACTTGAGCTTTATGGCTCCCTTCTGCATCATATATCGAATGTAGAAATACCTTATTTCTATGTGCTTCGATCTGTCATGGAATACTGGGTTCTCTGTCATCTTTATACAACGTTGATTGTCACATAGAATCATAGTAGTATCCAACTCTAGGTTGAATAATCTAGAGATCAGCTTTCGAAGCCATATGGCTTCACAACTAGTAGAGCAAGCTGCTATGTATTCTGCTTCGGCTGTGCTTAGAGCAACACTAGACTGTTTTCTGCTAAACCATGAAATCATAGCAGATCCCAAACTATAACATCCACCTGATGTGATTTTTCTATCTAAGATACTTCCAGCCCAATCTGCATCTGTATAGCCATACAGTTTATACTCATGGCTACCATCATAGTATAGACCAAAATTTATAGTCCCTTTCAGATATCTCATCACATGTTTTGCAGCTACCAAGTGAACCCGTCTAGGTCGAACTAGATATTGACTTAAGGTGTTCACAGCAAAACAAATGTATGGTCTGGTATTTGTTAAGTACATCAATGACCCAATGATCTATCTATAACAAGTCACATGAACTAACTCTGAGGAGTCATCGGCTAACAGCTTCAGGTTGGAATCCACGGGAGTATCCATGGCTTTGCATTCCAACATATTGAATCTTTTCAATATCTCTACTGCATACTTTCCCTGGTTGAGAAAGATTCCTTCTAAACTTTTCCATACTTCCAGACCTAGGAAATAATGCATTAACCCAAGGTCTTTCATCTCAAATTCTTCTGCTAGTTTCTTCTTGCTTTCCATAATCTGTTTCTCATTCCCTGTCAAGAATAAGTCGTCCACATATAGTAGTAGGATGACAGGTTCATCTTCTACAACCTTGAGGTAAAGGTTAGGATCATCTTTACTCTTGGTAAAGCCCATGTTCAACAGGAAACTATCTATCCTTCCATACCAAGCTTGAGGAGCTTGTTTTAGGCCATACAGGGCCTTCTTCAACTTGTATATGTGAGTATGTCTATACTCAGCTTCAAATCCTTGTGGCTGCTCTATCTATACTTCTTCTTCAATCACACCATTCAGGAAGGATGTTTTCACATCAATCTAGTGTAAGTCCCACTTCATCATGGATGCAAGTGCCATGATAGCTCTAATCGAAGTATACCGTGCTACTGGGGAAAATGCCTCTTCATAATCAATTCCCTCTTTCTAAGAGAAACCTCTGGCAACAAATCTTGCTTTATACTTCTCAATACTTTTGTCAACTGCATGCTTTATTTTGTATATCCATTTGGAGGATACTATGCTCTTTCCTTCTGGTTTGGGAACTGTATCCCAAACATCATTCTAGTATTCTTTCATCATAACATCTTCCATGAGTTCATCTTGTCAGGTCATCAACATATCCTAGTCTTCTGCATTCAACCTTGAAGGTTGGAACCCACTTTACTCTTGGTAAAGTCTTGATCCATCATGAAGCTATCCATCATGCCGTACCATGTTGAACTCATATATCTTCTGTAGTCACTCCCCCTGAAGTGGAGTATCATATTCCCTCTTCATTCTATACAGGTGGTTCTATGCTTGATATATACTGGTCAATAGAGTATGTCATGTCATAGTCTATTCTTTTTTAGGCAAATCATGAACCTTGTTTTGTACACTTGTTCTTGTAGATCCATATGGAAAATACTATGTACTTCCCTTTATGTCTCGAAATCATATCATATACATCATTCCCCATGATCAACTGTTATTCTTTGATCATAGCTTCTTTAATAGCATTATTTTCTTCATCTTGAGTTATCTCTCATACCCATGGTGGTATTCATCCTTCAAGGTGGATCTACCGCTCTCTGAAGCTCTTTCTTCTGTCATGGTGTCTCTGACACTGGGAGCTTCAGATTCATGTTTATTGGAGTGAATATTGAATTGTCATCACTTGTTCTTTGGAACAAGTCTCATCCTTCTTTTCCTGTAAGAGGTTGTATAGGACCTTTCCTACAATTCAAATGCACCAGTTGCATGGTTAGAACTATTCCGTAAAACATATGCATAACAACAAATTCTTATGCATCATGCAACTGTTTAACCAATACAACATTCATCCATATCTCATAGAAACTTTCTAGATTCCTTTCATCTCTACCATGAAGTCATTGAGATTGTGCACTTATCCAATATGTCAGCAAAGAGGTTTCATTCTAGATAAGTAGCAATGGAGAGTTGTATAGCACCATGAGCTACTTACCCATCACATGCATATTAGTAGTATATAGTCATTAATGCAAACAATCTATCATGCATAACACATCAACTGAATATAATTAAATGTATAACAAAACAATATCATGAAATGACAATTGAATACTTATATTTTATTTGTTTTGTGGGTAAAATCCATCTTGATCATTCTGCTTTATCATCTTCTTCATTCATGAAATGATGATTTCTTATCGAAATGATAAGATGAATAAGAGGTTCTTCAAGAATTAAGTTCTTCATATTCCTCATCGCTTGAGGGATCTTCTTTGAATGGTGAGAGCTTGACCTTCAATTGCTCCCATCTTATTCTTCTCTTATTATGAGTTGAGCTGAAATTAATCACTTCCTTCTAGCATACATTCTTCACATGATTGAATCCCATGATCCTGGGAGGCCATTCAAGGTGGCTGTCACCACTTCTTCACTTCTTCTTTTACCTCTTCAATTGGTTTCTTAAGGTCATTTTCTGATGTATGTTCTTTCCTTCAAATTGCTTGGTTGAGGAATCAAACATCTCTTTCGGTGTCTTTATGGAAGACACTTGTGGTACAAGTTGATCCATGACTAAATCAACAATGATCTTCTTGGCCTTGACCAAGTTCTTCTGGTGTAAGGCTTTGAGCCTCATCTCCCTCTAGAACTGGAACCTCTCTACTCATGTAGGTGTCCAATTCATTTTCTTGAGAGAGATCAAATATTTCCATGCTTGGAAGTTGTCAACTTCACCAAGCTTATCATCAAGCTGATGTGATAGATCACTTTGAAATGAGAACCTCAAATGCAATTAGCAAAAGATTAGATCCTACCGATTTGAGGTGTTTGTCCTGCTTCCGAAGTTGGCTGATCTAGGGTTTGTCAGAGAAACCCTAATTTTCAAAACTTGGAATATTTTAGATCTAATTGTATAGAAATATAGATCTATTCAAATGGATCTGTCCAATGTACTCCTTTTCTGAAAACAGTGGAGGGAAGCTCCTGGAACAGAAAGCCCTAGTTTTCCAATTTCTTCTGCAGAAATTCTTGTCACTGTTTCTATGATATATCCTAAATTAATACTCCTATGTGTCTGAAATTTCACACTGAGGTAACCTCGCATGTACCTGATACAAAACCATAGGTTTCATCAGAATTGGTTTCACCAATTGGGATTTATAATCCTTTTCCCAAGGTGACCTGTTATAGGACTGTTCAGAACAGCGAAGCTGTATGGCCTTCCATGTGTCATTGTTTCATCTTCTGGTTCTGAAATTTGGGCCACAGAAAGTACATTACGTTTTATTTCTGTAACAGCTTTAGGAATTCCATTTGTACCTTTGTATCCGAAGCTATAGCAATTCTCCCCAGGTGTCCTGCTTAGTGATGAATTTTGGAAGAAGCTAGAACCCTAACTTGGAGGGATCATATCTCCCATAATATAGAGAATATGAGGCTGAAGTTTGAATATAGTGTACATGAGAATTTTATCTTTAGTATATGAAACTTTAAGCTCCTGAACCTTTGCCTATATCGAGATATAGCGAATGTACCAAAACTTAGCAGTTTAAGTATTTAGGGTTTTTCTAGCTCAGGTTCAAACTAGGGTTTGACTTTCCCGGAGTTTCACCCAACCAAAAATCTTGATCCAAGCCTCTAAACTTTGATTTTGATGACAAGATAAATCCTATGCCAGGATGACTAAAAATTTCTTCTTTTGCAAGAAGCCCTAATTTCCCACACCGAAAACTAAAAATGCTCAGAATCAAATTTCGCTTGGACAGAAAGATGCCCCCTTCAATGGAGAGTCAGCCTAGCCTTCTTTTGCTGATCAATTGTGGAGAGAGAACCAAAAATTAATAAGACCTAGATTCTATAGCTGCACAATGTCTTCTTTCAAGGCGGCTCTGATACCATGTTGAATTTTCATATGCAAGCTAGATCATTAGTATTTCATTTCGGTTTCATAACAAAAGCATATAAATAGGATCACTGAAAGTTAGACAAGCACAACCATACAAAAGGAACACAAATATTTATCCTGGGAAAACCCTAAAGGGAAAAACCAAGCAAAAGCTTCCTCAATATAGATGCCCCAAAAAGATAAAAGGTAAAACCAACAAGGAGATCAAAGCATGATCCTGCTCCTTCTCTAGCTACTCTTCTCTTCTCCACTAATGCGCTACACAAGTGAGAGTGTGCGATACAAATGAGAAGCACTACACCTCTATTTATATCCATCCGTTCACTTTAATTAACTCATCTGACATGTAGGCTCTAGTTAAATCATGTAGGCTCGAGTTACACATGTAGGCTCAAGTAACCACACTGGGGTGCTAATGACCCACCTTTACAATTAGAGGGGACTGCCTCATGACTCTTATTAGTTCATCTGATTAGAGGCATCAAGGTACAAATTAATACAAGTGGTTCTCCTGGTAGGACCATCGGGGACCACAAAAAGATACATATAGAATATTCTTCGAAGTTACAATATTTCAACACTTTGTGGGCTTATTGAACCACTGTTAAGACTTCCACTAGATTTTTCCCATATCAACTAGTGCATGGGGTGGAGATGATTTTACTAGTTGAATGCGAGATCCCTTCATTGAAGCTAGGAATAGAGGTTTTACCTAACACTTTTGAGTTAGAATAATTTTTAGTCCACTTATAGCATCTAGATGAGCAGCGTTGGGATGTTGTAGTGGATCTAGAGATAAATGAGCATTGTGTCAAGGCCCAATACAATAAGTTCTTCTGTCCCATCATTATAGTGAAGGTAACTTGGTCCTCTTATATGACCAATATAGAAAACCATTAGGGGTGGGTAAGTTCAACCCCATGTGGCATGGGCCTTACATTGTGAACAATGTCCTAGAGAAAGTTTCCCATGATTTATAAGACTATGAAGGGAATTCCTTAATGGATCCTAGAAATGGGTTCTACCTTACGAAGTACTATGCTTGAAATTCAACTTAGGTTGGTACCTTGTATATTATTGTATAGTTTGTGCATTATTTTTTTGTTCCTTTGTAGTTATATCAATTTTTTGTCAGTTACATCAATTTTTTGTCATACTTCCTATTCTTTCACAGATGTTGACAAAGTCTTCTATATACTTAAGATTCACTCACAGTGCCAGTCGTCACACCTAGAACCTAGTTTAAGTTGCTTGGGTTCTCTACACACCTAAGGGTCAACTAGTGTCTTCAGTAGGTGTATATCTCTAACCATCTTCAAATGATGTTGTTGAATATAGCATTGTGATTGAAATATTATGCAATATCATTTTGAATGGAATTCAATTTATTGAAGTTCTCCAGAACTCGCAATTAGTCGTGTCACAATTGAATTGCATTTACTTTTAATCCCATACACGCGAGTATGGGATTAAAATTTGATACATCAATAAAAAGGTGTTTTTAGGGATGAACTTGGAAACATCAAAGTATAATATCATTCCATGGGGTCTAAAGAGTCTGCATAGGGATAGGGAAGGCCAGAAACATGTGATCAACCATGTGTGGTAAAATCAGCTATAACAGATTCCCCCTAATGTGTGAGTTCAGAGGGCATGATGGGAGAAATACATTATAAAATCCATCCTAGAAGTGGAGTGATGAAGAACCAGGTAGAAGAACCAACCATCCATCAGTATAGTACAATAATCAATCCCTTCCTGTGACTGCAAATACATATAGCAGTCCCATATACATAAGAGTACAATGGCCATGATTAGGCATGATATAAAAAATTTGACATGTGTGGTCATCACCATGTACAATATATAATAGATCAAAATCTCCATGATGAAGATATAGAATGGATCAAGATCTCCATAGAAGCTGAATATATATGATGAATCAAGATATCCATAATGGCTAAAGATATCTGACATACACTGGAATCAAATCACGAGAGCTGGAATCTCATGAACACTAGCATGATTAAGGAGGCAGCATCTGTGGAATGCCACCAAGCTGGAAAGTCTTCTACACAAACCACTACGAGTACATGTCCTACTATACGAATAGAGTTTTCGAAGTCACACATAGTAGTCCATTGTCTGATTACCGGTCATTGATTTATACCGTTAACAGATGTGAGATCACACATCGATAATGAAAATGGGAATCAAAGTACTAGAGTGCAATATAACAACTGTGAATAGATTTGTTGAGGTCAAACACTTGGAAGAATCCATTGATCAGGGGACATTAATGTATTCCCAAAAATGTCGATGGCAAGAGAACCTGCCACTAATGAATGTAAGTCTCAAGGAACTCAAATGAATCTAGACTCATATCCCAGAATAATTGATATGAAGTTGATGGGATGGAATCTGCTGGAAGGAGGGAATCAAGGTGTCCCCCATCAACCAACACGAGGTACTCAACAATGCTGTATAATGTGGAATAACTCGAACAAGATGTGCATGAACCAGTAACAGTACCAGGAATGGTCAAAATGCAAAGTTAAGACAATTGAGGAAGGGCTGGCTCAGACTTCAAATTTCTTTGAACAAGAGCATAAAGGAAAATGGTGACTAAAGGTAGGAAGCATGGAATTGATATGAAAACTAGGACATCTCTCTGACACAGGAGGCATCAACAGAGGCTCCATAGGTACTAGAATATTAACCACTTAGCGGAGATAAACTTAGAGTAACGAGTATAGCTCCTAAAGTCAAACTAATAACCCAACCAATGGATGTGATATACAGTACTCTGTTCAAAGGAAACATGAATTGACTGCTCCCAAAGATAACATCTTTTCCTCTCCGAATTTTTTTTTTTTTTTTGGACTTTTTCAGATATTTTGAAAAGCTTGAAAAAGAATAAAATTTCTTTATAGTTACAAATATAGGAGGATACAAGTGTTATGGTACAAGAAAACTAGTTCCAAGCAACGAAACACACCTATTCTCAATGCAAGGAAACATGTGCAGGATAACGACACTCGGGGGAAGGTCCCCTCCAGGTAAAAAATGGGGAATTACACTGCAAAAGCTATGTTAAAAAGCTCTTGTTGGCTAGACATGACACAAGCTCAAGCTATATGGCTGATAATCAAAGTCAGGAAATATGGCATAAGGCTCAATAAGGAAAGAAAAACTCATGATGATGCAATTGCAACTTGACATATACAAGGCAGTCCTGGGGGAATTTCCTGCATAAAGTTCAAGAGGAGTATGCAGATATTTCTCAAATACATGGCGGGACTAAAAAGGGACTCCCATAACTTAAAGAAGGCATCGGAGCATGGGAACCAACTGCAAAAAAGGATCTAACTAGGGAACCCATGTATGGGAAATCTCTACCATTCACAGAATACCACTTCTAATAGGAGCATGAAAGTTCTGAGATATCGTGGAATGGGTTTGTACCTAAGGTTAAAATGAAATGGTCATAAGGTCATGAAAAATGAAAGAGAATGTGAAATTGTAACCTATATCCTAGTTTAGACATGATACCTGTAACAGGCATGAACGGGTCAAATCCTCAGAGAGAGAGTCTACAAAAAATGGACCCTACATGACAATAATATTAGTCCAAAACAACTGGAAATAGTCAGTAAAGAGTCCAAACTATAGGCCACAAGGAGGAACGATCATGAAAACTGAATCCAAAGGAAATAGTGTGGTGGATGATGGGACATAAAAAGGAATTTAGAGTGTAGACCCAACGTTCACGTATCCACCACCACCCTTGTGAGGGTGAAAAATGGTGTTGAGACCGGATGAAGGGAGTGATATGACCACTCTCAAATCAATAAACAAGGTAAGGGGATGTAGTGCCTCCCAATCCAACACCAGGATCAATACTAGGGACAAGGACGAGTGACAAGATACCAGGCATGCCGAAAATAAAAGGATCTAAACTCAAGAGAAAGAAAATATACTCAAGGAAGCACGATCCCAAAATCCAACTAGCACATAAAGAGCACACTCCTAAGAAAATCTACAACCAAAATACAAGCAAACCAAGGGGAGGATATGTGAGCTCCCAAATGTAGTAGGTATGTCTTGCCTAAGAGAGGCTTGGGACTCTCATACACTACAAGCGGAGGTATGTAACCAATAATACTCACCCTCAGCTTCAATGCATAAAGAGACTTTGTTGTTTGAACCCTACCTAGCCATGATACCTACATAATAACCTTTGGAAGTACCCCCTACGATACATAGGTAAGGAAACTAAGGTCACCCAAATATAACCAATGCTCAGGAGGAAAGTCGCAGGCGAGATCGACTGTATGGGTAGAGTAGCAAAGCCTAAAACTCAAAAGAACCCCCAAATACAAATACAATCCTAGAAATATCTATGACATTCATAGAAAGTGACCAGGGGTCATCCCAATCACAATCATGTGTGTTTCCTCGTGTTTAACTCTTGTGTAAGAGGAGCATCCTAAGAAACACTAATTATACCAAGGATTTCACTATTGCACCTGGACACACACCTACTTGTTTTGTTTAGTGGTCTTGGAGAATTGACTCACAATGAACTATTCCAAGACCCTAAAACCTATTCTTGTTGATGCACTAGAAAAGAAAAGAGTGTAATTCATTTTGTTAAGCATTAATTTTTTTGGGTGTGATTCCTCAAAGGGTAATGGTCATGCAACTTATGAAGTTATGAATCAGCAATAAAGTAAATATGCACACCTAACAAGCAATTCTAAGTGCAATCTTGTAGAATGAAGAATAGGGTATGCCACTACATGAGATGCGTAAAAAAACATTCCTTTCCAAATTCTAATGCAATCCTTCCTATATGAAAGCCTAAACACAACTCTCATCGAAACAATCCAATGCAAGTACCTCCTCAAATACATATCTAAGATGCAACTAAGAGTGCAACTATTTTGTATTTTCAATATAAAAGAATGAAAGTGCAATAAAAGTCATTTAAAAAATCTCAGTCTCTGCAGCAAGTATAAAACACAATCCCAGCAAGACATTGAGACAAAAAGAGTAATGCACTAATGTGAAAACAAAAAAGGAAATAAATGACTAGAACTACTTTCAAAGAAAAATCAATGAAAAAGCGGTCTTTGGTCACAAAGGAAGTAGTCAACAAACAGTATTGGTACCTAGGAGGACCCAACCACACCCACAACCCACCCACTAAATTCCCACATCAAAATAAACCAAAAAAGTGAGGATGTAGGCAAATGTATGTGGAAAACCTGCCTATGTATGCGGCTATATAGGAAGAAATCACATGTACACACAGCTCTTTAGGACAAACCCACCTATACCAAGAAAAATGTGGTAAGAAGCAAGCCAAGATCAAACTACTCAAGGGGATTGTCAATGAATGAAAAAACAATAAAATGTGACACATAAATAGGGAGAAAAGGGGAGAAATAGACAACAAGTCAAGCCCATTATGCCCACAACCCCAAAGAAAAACAAGGAACCTCCTCAATGGAGTGGCCAATTCTATTATGGAGAGAAACTTCCTATGTCTTAGGGTGTACGAAAACAGACAGCTAGACATGAGAAATCAATCCCTTCCCAATATGCAAGAGAATATAAATATCTAACACTAAGGGATATCAAATCATACCTTATTCTGGATGGTTGAAGTAGATCCCCGTTGAGCTTTTTCCAATCCCTCTTATGCTAGAAATTTTATCTCAACAACAGCAAACAAGACAAGCATGCTATATAATATGGTGTTAGATCTACTCTAGCATATATAATCAACAATGTATAATCAGTTAAACATACCCATGGATTCAGTATTGATTCAAATGCACATTATTATATAGGAAAAGATATTTCTATTAATCAAATCATAGATTACACAAGTGACAACCTCTTTCGGCACATCTGTGAACCAGAGAAACTAACTCCTCCATCTCTTGATAGCAAGCTCACAAGAAAAGGAAAGCTTGGGAAGAACACAAAGTTCTCCAAAGCAACAAAGGGATGCAAACTCAAGTATATGCAAGCTATGGAAACAATGGACTATACCTTTTCTGCTCTTCAATTCCTCCTCTTCAATGTATCCAAGTGGTTCCTTATATAGCACTCCAAACGGTTAATGGAGCGTCAAATCCGAGTGATCTCAAGGCATATAGAAGGACAAGGTTCAAGTGGTTCAAACACACATGAAGGAAAACTCCAAAACTATTTGGATTTATGCACACATCTCGATGTATGTACGTTTGAGGTCAAAATTCGTGTGTAGATGAGATTATGGGATTAAAAGTCACGTACAGCAATAAACAAGTGTTTTTAGGGATGAAATTGAAAACATCAAAGTATAATATTAGTCCATGGGGTCTAAAGAGTCTGCAGAGGGACATGGAAGGCCATAAACATGTGATCAGCCATGTGTGGTAAAATCATCTATGACAAATAGATATAGCATGGAAGCATTCAAAGCCATGATCCATGATAAAGATATAACCATGCATTTATGGGATGAAGAAGCAAAGACCACAATTTATGTTTAGAAAAAATTATCCCTCACTGTGCTTGGAAAAAAAACTATGAAAGAGATGTTTACTCTTTAGAAGCCTGAAGTAATCCACCTAAATATAATTGGTTTTCCTATTTACCTACATGTTCCCAAAGATAAAATCTAAAAGTTGGACCCCTCAGAAAAGAATGGAATATTTTTTGGATATAGTGATAAGTCGAAATCATACAAAATCTATATTCCATGTTTCCTTCAAATTGAGGTCAGCAGAGATGTCGCATTTGATGAATATGTAGCTTTCATTAATTCTAGAACGACCCATGTATATGAAGTTTATGAACAAGAGAAATAATCTATCAAAATTGTAGAGGCCAGTAAACCACCAGTTAGAGATGATGAAGAATAACCTATACCAGAAGATAATAACATGGAAGAACCTTAAGAACCTATATAGACACCTCATGAGATGGTCTCAATAAGGATAAGACTAGCTTGGGCTTGTGATATAATTTGAGAAGCATAAATATATGGTGCACCAGAAGGAAGAAAGAAACCAAGAGTTTACTCAAACTACATAGAATTAATGTGTAACCTTGTTCCTGCAGAACCTACATGTTTTGAATAAGCCTCAAAGAAGAATTGATGGATGGATTCCATGATCAAAGAATATCAATCTATCTTAAATAGTGATGTTTGGGAAGTAGTTCCAAGGCTGAAGGATAAATTCAATGGTCTCTTCAAAATGGATTTTTAAGACAAAGAATTCAGCTGATGGTAGTACTAAAAAGTACAAATAAATATTTGTCACACGAGGATTCTCTCAGAAGCAAAGCATTTATTATGAAGAGAGTTTTGCAACAGTATCCATATATAGGAATCATTACTACTATTTCTTTGTCTTCTAAGATGAAATGGAAGTTACATCAAATGGATGTAAATACAACCTTTCTAAATGCTTTCATATAAGAGGAAGTGTATATTTAACAACCTCCAGGTTTTGAGACACATGACAAGAAAACATATCTGTGTCAACTAAATAAAGAATTATATGTATTAAAGAAAGCATCTAGATCATTGTACAAAATAATTGATGGCCTCCTAATTATATTGGGCTTTACCAAAAGTAAAATAGATTTCAACCTTTACTATAAGGTTGAAGATGATAGGATTGTGATATTACTATTATATGTCGATGATCTATTGTTATAGAGGGATTTTCCACACCTAATATGTCATGATTTTATGGAATTTCCTTGTCCCTAATCAAGCTCACTATACCCCATTTACTCACCATATCCCTAATTCTCCTATTTAAACCCTTAAAACCCACTTTTGAAGATACGCATGGGTTACAAGTGTACAACTCCCATCTACACAGCTTGCAATGTTGTCACCTGTGTACATCGGGTTTTATGCTTAGAAACATAAAATATTTGGATTTTTCCCAATCAAGTAATAAATGAGTTGATACTTGGTCTTCGATATGCTAGGAAATGCTCTGATTCAACCCTTGATTTCCTATTGATGATCTATATATTGACATATTATGAAGCATTGGAGGAGGATAATTTTTTAGAGTAAGGAGAATATAGTGAAAATTTGCCCCATTATTGTATGCTTGAGTCCATGTCCTTTTATCGTTTGGATCAACCATTAGTGCTCTTTCACAAGTTTTTCATTCTCTTTGTAATATTTCCATTTATGGAGGATTGAAGTGGTGGAGGGATTCGGTTTCTCGATTCTGATGAGGTTCCGACAAAGGTTGTCATTTTGTATCTCTTGTCTAATTCATGTGAAATTATGAATATTTTTATCCATGTATGTAATTTATTTTTATATTTGTTTAAATTGAGTATGATAGACTAGATACCAACACTTTATATGTGATGCTTGCAAATCTCTTGGTTGTTGAGGACGGAGTCTAGGGAAAAGTATTGATCAAGAGCTCAATGGTTTCCATCTTTGAACATTCGATTGAGGTATGGTTTTTATCCCTTAGTTATTACTTTATTTTATATATCTATCATACTTGATAGTGGATTGATTTTTGGTGTCATACTATCTCATGTGGTCCACCCCAAGCAATAGGAATTTTTTCTCTGTAACAAAATTGGCGACTCCAATTGGGAATTTTCCTTTGTGTTTGGGATTCGGTGCATGTTTTTCTCATGTTTCTCTTTGTTTCTATGTGTTTTTGTGTCATGTTCAATTGTATGTTCATTCATTGCAAATCCCTTGAAGTGGTTTGAATCTTAACTTATTCTTTAGCACCGTTCCCTTTGTATACGCAGGTCATAGAACATACAGTCTCATATATACATGGGTTGTACTCTACCTAGTTGCATACATACAATGTTGTTCTTTGAACAGTTGCATACACCTCCCTTTTCGGTTCAATTCTTAATGTATGAAGATGTTGTGTGGGTTGTGAGTATGTTTGAGTCTTCTTGGGTACCTACACTATCTCTTGATTGCTTTTTGTTATGACCAGACACCTGTTTATATTTATTTTTCTTTGAAAGTATTTCTATTTTATTTATCTCCTTTTTAGTTTTTCCATTAGTGCCTGAGTTTTATAGTCTCGGTGTCTTTCTTGGATGATTTTTTCTTCTTGCTGCAGCGACTGAGTGTGATTATGAATTTTATTTCATTTTCATTCATTTATAGTGAAAATACAAAAATATTTCTATAGTTGCATGCTTACTCACATCTTGCATTAAAATTGAAATTGGTCCTTTCATCAAGTTTGCTTAGATGATATTAGGGTTCAGGATTTTATATAGGAATGATTTCATTTGCATTTGAAAAAGAAGGATTTTTTGTGCATTACATATAGTGGCATACCATTTTTCATTTGGAAACAAAGTTGCACTTGGCATTGTTTTTAGGTCTTCATATTTGCTTCATTGTTGAGTCATAACATCACTAGTTGAATGTCCATTTTCCTTGAGTAATTACACCCATTAAAATTAACGCTTAAATTAAATTGATTACAACCATTTTATTTTATAGGGTGCACCAACAAGATTAGGTTTTAGAGTCTTGGAATAGCATGCTGTGAGTAAATTTCTCCAATACTATGAAACAAAAAAACTAGGTGTCTATCCAGGTTAGAAGTGAAACCCTTCATATAATAAGTGTTCTCAAGAGGCTTGTCTTACAAAGAATTTAAACAAGAGGAAGTGCACACATTGGTGGTGGGAATATCCCTCTAATACCTTATATTTGTTAATGCAAAAAATTGCTCACCTAGCTTTGCATGGTCTAAACCACATACATACATCATTTTCCTACAATATTTACCTTACTTTCGACCTTCAAAATTGTATTTCAAGTCCAAACCATCATTATTTAGCATGGTTTACCTTCATTCTCTCACAAAAAGGGGCCAAAAAACCCAAAAAAGGATACAAACCAAAAAAAGGGATAAAAATCCTAAAAAGGGCTTAAAACCCTAAATAGGGTTCCAAAACCCTAAAAGAGAGAAAAGGTCAAAAAACCTAAAAACATACTATAAAAATAGTGTGAAAGTATCTATCAATAAAATTCTTACACCTTTTTTCCATTATTTTATTCAGTGAGTACAATGAGACACCTTTTTCTCTCAAAGTATTCACACCCCATTTTTTCCATCACCTCATTTCCCTACCATTCCCACTTAGTACGTTGAGACATTCTTCATACCCACATGGAAAACTGGCCTATAGAGAGGCAAACCATTTCTGAGATGGGCATAGTGGCCCATTTTCAGAAGAAAAAAGGTCTAACTTTCATGTATTTTCTTTTATTTAGTTTAGCCATATATGTTTATTTATTTTCTTTTACTAATATTGTTTATTGTTGTACCTTTCCTTTATGAACTCTACCTTACTATCCCATTTACGTAATGTTGGTTCTTTTACACATAACAGGGGTGTAAACTCCATTAAAGTTTTCACGACTCCACTTGTCGATCCTCTCGGATCCCAGTTTTGTAGGTTTTTCTTTAGTTTTTATATCAATCCATCATCGATTGGGCCCCCATGCGGTCGGTCTGAGCCCTCACGAAACCAGTTCTTGGCCTCCTTGGCACATGTCGGCTCTGTTTTCTGATTTTTCCCCTATCTGACCCAAGTCATTCCTATCGGGCCAAAATTCGCGACACGGTCGCTCAATTTCTCTTGTTAAGCATGAACTAGGCCACGACCTGCCTCACAGGGCCCAGTCATGCCCGTTTTGGCCAAAAGAGTGACGCTAGTCACCTATGTACCCTCATTTTGAGCAACCCAGTCATACCTGCTCCTCTGTTAGGTGCGACTTGTCTGTTTTATGAGCCGATCGCCTCTGTTTTCTTGTTTTGTGTGAACCAAATCACGTATGCTCCACTAATAGGGATTAATGTCAGCTAACAATATGTTTTTCATATTTATTTCAGACCCTTGTCTATCCTACACTTTGTCCAGATCTACTTTTCCTTTTCATGCGTACTTTGGTACATCCCTTTGCGTGTTTTTTGTAGAGAATTCCATTCTTATTTATATATTTATTAGTTGGAAGGAAAGTTTCATATAAAAGTGCACACACATTCACACCATTAAAATAACACACTCGGTTCATGACTCTAAGCAGAACCTTAAAATTAATCAAATCAACATAATAACATTCGGTTTGGGACATAAGTTCCATCTGCCACAACTGTGGGAAGTACTTGGTCTTTTCCCGAAAACTCATAACGAGGAGTACCACATGAACCTCGGAGTAGCTGGCCATTGAGAGGACCTGCCAAGCAAAAATGGAAATGACCCTCACTGGATTGAATAGATTTCACCTATGAGGAAAACCAAAGAGATGTCGTTTGTGGCCAAATGGTTAGCAATTTTACCTACTTTGTGGAGTGAGGGGCACTGCCCCAGTAAGCAAGCCGTCAGACAACCTTGGTGGTTGAGTGAATCCTTTTGAAACAATAGGAAGATGATTTAAACCTAGGTCCATATTCATTTCCTCTTACTACTATAAGCCATCATTGCTCCACCACATTATTCCTCTCGACTTAGGGGGAAATCCTCTCAGTTTGGTTCTTTCGACCATCACCATCGAAGCCCTCTTCAACAACATGGCTCACCTTCAGATTGACACACGGCCTCTGAATCCTATTTAGATTCATACCAGTCTGAGCCTACTTTGTTTACTGACCTATATAAACCCATGGCTGGCATACATCCTGGTCCCTTCCATGGAGGGATAATTGCTGGAGGACCTATGTCCTTTCCATCCATAACTATAGGTATCCCTATTAGTGGTCCCAACACCAATACAGATGCTGGTGTAGGTATTCTATCCACTAGTAGCATCCTCGCACCAACTACCACAATTCCTATTGTACCACCTTATATACCTACGGGTAGTGGCCCTTCTATGACTATTCCAACTATCCTTGCTATGGGAAATCAACCTCATATACCCCAAGCAATTCTTGTAAATTTTGTTCCTGCAAACTCTGGCGCCATTGTTGGTCCATCCTAAGCCAACCTTGGGTCTAGCCTACCTTTTATGGCTCATCTTAACCTTCCAGATTTATCTAGGTTCACGAATGACCCCATCAATCATCAACCCCATTGGCTTCCCATGCCTACCAAAGTTACTTCAGACGTCCCAATGTTTGAGGGAAAGACAGGTGAGGACCCCCAGAACCATATCATGTCTTTCCATTTATGGTGTTCATCAAATAACATTGTGGAAAACTCTTTTAGAATGAGTTTGTTACAGCGCACACTTATTAGTGTTGCTTCCAAATGGTACATTGAGTTGTGTCATGCCTCTTACCCCAATTTCTCCTCACCCTCCTCCATGTTCCTCCAATTCTTTCAAATACTTGTCTGGTATGAGGAGGGAGTGGAGATCCTTCTATCCTACCATAAAAATACAGCTACCCACATCAAATACCACATCCATGAGTGGAGACAATGATATATCCTATGCAATATCCAACTGATTAACACGATATTCCTTGACTAGTTTTTAAATACCTTACTCCCACCCATAGCCAAGGACGTCACCTCTAAGTGAACCCAATCTGAAAAGGAGGCCATATTAAAGGCTCAACAGTTCAACTTAATCTATGCCTAGTTTGGGTATTTATATACCATCATACCATATTCTCCCCATGTTTGAACCTCCCATCATGATGCGTCGAGCGAATCCCACACTACGAATGGTGTTATTGGATATGTCACATGGTACGTGCACGGTACCCTCAGTACTATGTGACACCTCCTATGATGACACCACACCCAACACCCATAGTGTTTCACAACCAAAATATATCCCTGATTACTCATGGATGATGACTTCGTCTGAATCCACCCCCTCCTATGCACATCCCACACCAAATCAACACGTCCATGGGCCGACTTGGCCAACATAGTCATATTCGGGCAAAGAGGTCGGATTTGCAACCCCTCCATATCGTCTGGTATATTATGCACCACCAGTGCAATACACTCCAGCTCTAGCCCTATCCCCTCTAGTTTCCATGGGACATGTTTTCACTCAGTAGAACCTTCCCAACCAACCCTACCCCAAAAACCAACAAGGGAAGGGAAAGAAAAATCAAGGAAGAAACTAAGGTAATAATTGGCCACAAGGAGGTGGCCAACTACCTAAAATTCCCACCAACAACGACACCAACCCACCATCACAAAAAGCCCAGCTTTTTGACCAACCAGGAAATAACCCACAGTTACAGACCAATCAATTGTGTGCACTATGCAACACCTATGGTCATTACATGAATCTGTGCCCTCACATGGCTCACGTCCGACAACTTCTCCAAAATTATGCTCAACGGGATGCCAACAAAATGACCCAAGATTAGCCCAGCCGAACACCACTAGGTAATCTACCCATCATCCTCCAAAACCCTCTAACACACTAAGGAATGGGTTCAACCCAACCACTTGACCCACCTCCTCCTACAACTCCCGTCGTGGCCCCACCTATAGAGACTAGAATCCATCAGCTCATGACGGTGTTGTCTGACGTCAACCTCTAGACTCGATGCAACCACTATGCCTCCACCACAAAAAATGATAACCCATCAGTGGAATCTACTTCTAACACTTCAAGTATACCCCTCCACTTATCTATAACCCCCACTAATGGGGAAACTAGAGTTCAACCATTTCCTATACGACGTATCGCCAACAATGTGAATCTTCGAGCTACCCTAAATTATAACATCGTTGACAACTTGGCCTAATCACCTAAAACCATGTCTGCTCTAGAAGTACTAAAAACTTTACCAGCATAACAAAAAGTGTTGTTATCCACACTAGGTGTCATTGATCCCTCTGATTCTAGGTAGATCATGTTTGATATACATCAAGGAGAATCTAGGATGTCGTCCGTCGTATCCTTCCAGGTTTTGGTCTCAATTCTTAATTTGCTTGTACATCAATATATCATTGATGAAGGAGAATCCACTTGTGTTATGTTGACCTTTGTCTAGCAGAAACTGGGGTCCCCTACCCTTCAAAATTCCACTAGCGCCCTCCATGGCTATGATGGACGCTCTACAAAAGCCTGGGGAATTCTTTTGAATGTTCCTATTTCATTATCCGATGAAACGGTTTTGATTAACATCAAGGTTATTAACTCCCAACTTGATTATAACTTCTTTCTTATATGTAGCTACATGTATGCCATGATAGTTGTGGCCTCCACCATCTTTCGACTCCTAATGTTTCCTCATGATGGAAATATCATGTCTGTTGACCATTTGACTTAATATAATCCATAAGGGTTGGCCACATCAGAACATGTCATTCCTACCATCGATACTACCATTAACAATGTGTCCATTACTTCCATATCTATTGTAGGCCTAGGATTATTGTCCAAGACTCCTATGGCGGACACCTTCCCATCTTTACCAGCTCTCCCTTCGCTGACTAACACACCATATTTGTGTACTATCACATCTGGTACCATCCTGACCACATCACAACATCATTCACAACCCCAACCATTGCCACCCCAGAATTATTGGGGTTCCTTTCGAATCCACACAATTTCCTTCCTATTTCCGCCATATGGTATCGTGATCAAGCATGTAATGGCTACTCTTAATTTACCTAATTTTACATTGGGAATTCTCATGTGGTACCTTGAACCACCTACCCCACCTCTGATTCCCCAAGTTGTGTGAACCTATTGAGATGGAGTAATATCCTCCTCCTGTCCCATTGAACATGCCTTTCTTCCCCAAAACTAGCCCTCCTCTTCCAAAGTAGGTTGGTGGAAAGTCCACCAAAGCAACAGTCGATCCTCTCCTGAATCCACCTTGCACTTTGTGCGATATCCAAGGTTATGCAACAAAAAATTGTCTAGAGATACCCATCCTTCGTACACACATAGAAACTATGGATACAACCGATGGTAATCCAATAGTTGTCATCCCATATATGCCAACAGTCAAGAACAAGTCATTGAGGAAAAACCATCCTTGTGCAATTTGTGACTTGTATGGCCACTATTCTCACCATTGGTAAGTCTTGTTCGAGTATTAGTCAGTCCTTCATGACCTTCAGAAACATTCGTGAGTCCGAAACCACTGTCATTGAGTAAATTCACCCTCCATATTCCTCCTCGAACACGACCACCATTTAGGCAATATCTACTTTCAGTAGAACTTTCTCATCCTCGACTGTGGGAAATCCACCTGATCTATCCTAACACCACTTTTATGGTGATGGAGAGATCGAAAAAACAACCATCGATTTTACCCCATTTCACTTAGCCCATGGCATGGAGTTGGTTCTTCGCATTGAATTCTAGATTCCTCCCCCATGTACTTTGCACCAACTACAGAGTCTTGGACACAAGGCCAATTTCCTTCACGAGAAGTCCTATGCCTGAGTCGCTCACCATGCACCACTTGGGGAACAATTTTTTTTTTTTTGTTTTTACATCATTTTTACTATGAGTTGGTGGCGCCCTCTAGTAGTTTCTACACGTCTAGTCGCAGTGAGTCCATTCTATAAATCCTTTGCATCATTTTGATGTGAGTAGGTGGATATAACCCCTTCTTCTGTGTCATTGGTATCCCACTGGAGTGTTCAGTCCCACATCTCCACATGCACACAGTATGTTGCATGTATGATCTAACTACCACTAGTATAGCATACTGTTAGGTCCCAATACCTACCCTAGAGGTCAAGGCCTCCCCATATCTCCTCAACATTCCATGCCCATGTATGGATCATCCTCTACAAGGATAGGAAGCTGCCACCATTGTGCAAAAAGCTCTTAGGTCAAGAAATGATCTTCGAGACTGCCTCCCCCCTTACCAATTTTTTAGGCCATTTCTCAAAGTCACGTCAATTTTCATAGAACCATGCAAATCACACCTTGTACATTGAGCTAGCTCCATACCCATAGGCCTCCATTTGGTCTAGTTTTTACCCATGCACCACTGCACCAGGGGCAGCATCACTAGATTCTAGTGAGAGTCATCTAGAGTTTGTTTGAGACATATTTTACACCACTGGGTTCAGTTTTCAAATTTAGACACATGTGTATATATCAAACCGATCACTATAAGTCTTTATTTCCGAATAAGTGTTCCAAAAAATGGTATTATAGTACAAAAATGGGGCCTTAAGCCACCAAAATATATATGGCCGCTATAAAATGAATATCATGGAATCTATGCGGATGGGTCTGGATGATGATCATGGTAACACACTACAACATTTTCCAAACTCCTGAACAACCTAACCCACTTATAGAATACGCCAACCACATGCATCTATGTCGCCTCGAGCAAGTCCTTGAATTGCACCATGGGGATCATGTTTGTCAATTGGGCCATGGTTCCATGTATGTTTTGTAATGTCCACTTGATATCAACACCAAACATCTCATCTACTCACCCCCTACGTCAATCTCTTGGGAATCTATCCAGTTGTTACAGAGCTATGTATGCAAAAATAAACCTAGTGTCAGTACTTCATACCAACAAAAACATGTTTTTATTTCCTTATATAAAAAAAATACAAAAAAATCAAATAAGTCAAAAACAAATATGGGATGTTACCAATATCTCTAAATGCATACCTGGTGGTAGTGGCATTTCTATATCTCCATGAAAGTTGATCCTGTCACAGCAATAGTCATCTATGGCAGTGATATTTCACTACAACGAGTGGAAGAAGTGAGTTGGGAAAGGAGTGGGTTCCCTACATCCCCCTAACGTCTGCATCACATCTGTCCAACCTTCTTGGGATGGATCTCGTATATTGTGAGAAAGGATCTCAACTCTAGGGCTAAGGCTCGGTACCCTCTCGAAAAATAAAGTGCTCAATATGTTGGCAAACCCAAAAACAATTATGCGATCCAACTTGTAGTTCAATTGTTTTTTCATACCCGAAGGATACATCCCCATGAGTTCTCTTTCCGAAGCTTGTCATTTATGGAGGATTGAAGTGGTGGAGTCCCCGGTGGAAGGACTCAGTTTCTCGATTTTTACAAGGTACCAACAAAGGTTGTCATTTTGTATCTCTATTTACATTAATAGAAATATACATTTTTCTTCCAATTCATCTGTAATTATGAATATTTTTATCCATTAATGTAATTTATTTTTATACATGTTTAAATTGAATATGCTATATCAGATACTAACACTTTATATATCATGCTTATATATCTCTTTGTTGCTGAGAACAAAGTGTAGGGACAAGTTTTGATCAAGAGCTTAACCGTGGTCATCTTCGGACATTCAGTTGAGGTACAGTTCTTATCGCTTAGTGAATAAATTTTATGTTATGTATCTAGCATACTTGAGAATGGATTGATTTTTGGTGTCATGCTGTCTAATGTGGTCCACTCAAATCCATAGCAGGTTATGGGTTTTGGTTTAGTTCTAGATTAACATTTTCTTATGACTGTTTGTTTTCATTGGATTCTAGGTTAATGTTTTATTTAGGTTTTTGGTTCTCATTAGATTCCATTGCAAGTGGATTAAAAATTCTCTACAAATTTAATTTTTTTTTTTCCAAATTATTAGTTATTAAAATTTGAATAAATAATTAATAAAACAACAAGAAATTAAAAAAAAATTTACTTACCTAGCTAGATGCTTGAATTTCCCCCTTGCAAAGTTGGATGGCATCTCTTATATGCTTGGTTTAGTGCCCTGTTGAGTTGGATGGTAGCACATGTGTGCTCATGTTATATTAAGGCATGTATTATTACCTTCGATTAGCCGCGGTGTTGTTTAACAATAAACAACTATCTTATGTTTATCAAGAGCATGTGTGTGCTCCTAATGTGCATGTGTTAGAGATGGGAATGTACTATAAGTGTGTGCATGATCTTGTTGCTTTGCAAATATGAAGGTTGGGGAATGGTGAACCAGGAGCATGTGTAAGATTCCATGAACATGTGCATGCTCATGTATTTTTTCTACTATTGTGGTCTAGTCGCAATGGTTTTGGAGACCATATTTTTGTGGGGCCCCCTCATGCTTATGATGAAAAGACCCATGAGCCTCATTTTGTATTCAACTTGCCACAAATGGGCATAGTCGCCACATCTCTTCTCAGAGATTAAGCTACCACTAGTTTAGTTGTTTTTATTTTATAGTATGTTTTGTTTCATTCAGTTAATAGAATTTGAGTTTATTGCAGCATTGTGATATATGCATGTGGTTCTATATATGATCTTTCATTTTGTTCTGACATAAATATGGATCAACGTTTTCCAAAACACATGCTCAAAATTTTAGAAACTACCCTAAGAAACAACCTTCATTTTGTAAGAAAGGGGTTCCATCCTTTAGAAACAAAAACAACCATAGAAAACAATGTTTTTCGGCACATTCTCATTTCTAGATCGTTTTCAAAGGAAACAAATCTATCTATTCCATTTGTGGTAACAATGTTGTGGACATATGGAATATGCTTCCATTTTTATTCAATTTTGGTAAGAATTTTCTAAAAGTCTTAGAGTAATGAAATATTTTAAAATGCATCAAATCAAAACCACTCTCAAATTTGTGGTGAGAGACAATTTAATAATATGGAAGAAACCATTCAAATTTGGAGTAACAATATCCTTAATGTGTACCCAATGGATGCATTATTACCCAATCAATGTATTAGAGTAATGATATTAACAACTTATTAAAAAATTTCCCTTCTTTTAAAATTTTTAAATTTAGTCATCCCAAGTTGAGCAAGTGGTAAAATGGAATTGTTGAAATTCTTTTTAAATGGAAGTTCGCATGTTCAAATCCCCCCCTAAATTTCCCTACGATTCTCCTAGTCAAAAAATTAAATAAAATTTACTGTTTCCTTCTTAGCAGGGTAAAATTAAGATTTCAATTTTTTTTGAAAAATAATTTTTATTTAACATTCATGAGAATGGGTCAAAACAATAATATTGAAGAAACCATTCAGATTTAGAGTAATAGGATCCTTAATGTGTACCCAATGAATGTATTATTACCCAACCAATGTATGCTAGTAATGATATTTACAACTTATTGAAAAATTACCCTTATTTTAAAATATTTAAATTTACTCTTTCCCTCTTAGTGGGCAAAATAAAATTAAGATTTCAATTTTTTTTGAAAAATACTTTTTGCGCCGAGAGGCGCTCTACAGCCCAGTATGCGGGAGATCTTATAACATGATGTAACGTTAGTAACGTTTGTAACATGTCGACAAAAAATAATAGTGATAGTGAAAATTATGGGAGAGATCTTGTAACTTGATGTAAGGTTAGTAATGATTCTAAAATGTCGGCAAAAAGTAATAGTGATAGTGAATATTATGGAAGAGATCTTGTAACTTGATGTAACTTTTGTAACATGATGGCTTTGTAACGTTTGTAATATTGAAGTAACTAATGTAAAAAGTAGTAAATATTTTTTTTGTATAACTTGTGACTTAGTAGGGGCCAAGACATCCAGAAGCTTAGGTAGGTGAGCCTCTATCCCAGGGGTTTCCTACCCTTCTAACCTTCAAGAACATATCACATGTTGTTCTTAACCACTAGGCCCACTGAAGTGCTCTTACATATTCAATAAAATTAATATATTACAAACTGTACACAAAGGAGACACAGCTATAGAATTCATAGTATTTTTAATTTACTTGCAAACAAAATGAAAAGGCTATAGAAACCCTAAATACAGTTTCTTTCTTTGTTGCTAGATCTATTTTTAGGTCTCTTTTGTCCAAAGCCTGCGACAGGATTGTGAATCCGATACATGGATCCATTGGACTTCTATGGTTGGTTAACTTGGCAATGTGTCAGGCGGGAGTAGAGAGCATCCTGCGAGGATCGTTCCCTGCCATTGCATCGGATAGTTCTGAGACTCATGTCATACCAATAGAAACCATGGGCCACTGCGAGCAGCTCAGATCAGTGAAGACCAAGGAAAACTGAAGGGCCTGTCACATTCAAAATCCAGAAGAAAAAACAAGAACGTGAACTCCTTAGCAATAATATGGACTCGATCTACAAATCTGGCGAATGGGATGATGTAACAAATACCTTAGGAAGGATCCCTACAGAATAACCTCTGCAAGTACCCCCTACGATACCTAGGTAAGGAAACCAAGGTCACCCCAATATAACCAATGCTCAGGAAGACAGTCACAGACAAGATCGACTATATGGACAGGGTAGTGAAGCCCAAAACTCAAAAGAGCCCCCAGATATGAATATGATCCTAGAAATATATCCAGCGCTCACAGAAAGTGACCAGGGGTCATCCCAATCACAATCATGTGTGTTTCATCGTGCTTAACTCCTGTATAAGAAGGGCATCCTAAGAAACAGTAATTATACAAAGGATTTCACTATCTCACCTAGATAGACACCTACTTGTTTTGTTTAGATGCCTTGGATAATTGACTCACAATGAACTATTCGAAGACCCTTAAACGTATTCTTATTCATTTACCCTAGAAAATGAAAGAGTGTAATTCATTTTATTAAACTATTGATACCTAGAAATTCGAAGGCAACAACAGCAAGGGATTCTCCCCAGTCAACATTCCCAACTAACCCATGACTGTTTGGCATAGGAAATTCGTCCGGTTTGTGGTACAGCTACCGTAGGTCAAGTAACAAAACAAAGGGTTTTACCAGTTGTGGCCCGGTCCACCGTATATATTTTTGTATTTTTTACTTTAGGTATGATATGCAAGTGCCTATCTAAGATGCAAATTGATAAATAATGCAAGGAGTGGTCACAATGTGATGCACAGGTTCTTACCTCTCGTCTCAGACTCTCTTGCATCTAAATCAGAAACAACTAGAAACAATACTAACTAAGCTATCCCTAGGGAGAAATATTATCAATTCATGAGTAATGTAATTCTGTTCATATGTTAAAATAAATCATAGATAGTTGTTCTTAGAATCAAAACACATAAACATGAATAAATATATACAAGACAAGGTAGCTCATCAACTGTTAAAACATTCATTACTCATAGTGGGAATTATCATACAATAAACAAGAGAACATTCATGTAAGAACATAGGTTCAGAAAGTCAAAACAATCTCACAGTTAATGAAACACAGCTGAAAACGAAATAGTTCCCCTTCAACATTGTTCATTTCATCAGATTTGAACATTCCACACAGCACTTTCTCCAACAGGAAAAAATTTGTAATTTGTTATTGCAAAACGAAATAGTTCCTCTTACAACATGTGGTTCTAAGTTCCTCTAGGAAAAATCCCCCTTTCTGTATCACTCTCCCATACTTATACCAAAGGGAAAACCTTTCAGCTCCCCAACTGTTCCCTCCCACTGTTTTGTCACTTTGTGAATTCTCATGATTCATCCAAACGTTACATTCTAGATAAATATTTAATAAAACCCAGGAAAGGCTAGGTAACTGATGGAATGCATAAGCACAAGCCTCTGCCCTCTCATGATTATGCTTGACCATTCCTCGATCTCCTTCCAGACCCTCAGAATTTTCTTCTTCGAGCAACGATTCTGCCACCTTATGCTTTAACATGCTTTGTCCATTAAATGTACCTTCTTTGCCGCAATAATATTCAGCGGGTTTCGAGAAACTACCATGTCTGTCTGCAAACAAATGAGAATCCATCATTTAATCCATCTATTTTAAATAAACCTAAACCATGATATTAAAAATGGGTACTAAAGCTAAAAAACCAGAGCTCGGTTCTTATATGCGAATTTCAACCTAAACAAGGCACACAGGTCTCTTACGGAAAAAGGCCAACTCATAAAAAATGGTGGAATGATTAAGAAAAGAGCACACAAAAAACCTCCATTGGTGAATCAAAACACTTGAATTCAACTCATTAGTGGATTACGCAGCCACAACAGTGGGTAACCTACACTCTAGGGTTTCCAGCACATAGACTAAAAAAGATGCGATAAAACATTGGGTGTCGGATCCTCTGTAGGCATCAGATAGCTAGTGAGCTACACAACTGCAACAGTGGAAGTTCAGAGGTCAAGAAAAACCACAAACCAATCGACATTGAAAAAACAAAGAACTAGAGATCAGCGAAAAGACAGACAGTCCGACGGGCAGTTAGCCTATTCTGGAGCCGCAATGGCGGAAGTTAATCAGCCTGCGGCCTCCGATCAAAGTCAAAATTATTTACAAAAAAATGTAAGGAAAGGTATTTTCAAAATAGAATCCAATTTTAGCTAAAGTCTCTCATTATCAGCACCACATCTAACTGACTCCTGATAGAATGGTGACTGAAAAACCCACTTTAAACATCACAGATGAAAAAAGGTACAACCGGTAGAGCCTTACAGTCCAAAATATGCACAGACCCAGACAGAAACTCAAATAGCAAGGAAATGGCCTCAAATAATCCAACATGTAGCAGAATGGGGCAAACAAGATAAAAAAGGAGGGTCCAAAATTTCCAGAAATTTGGGAACAGTTGTAGCTGCAACAATTGGCAGCTCACTGGTGAATCCATATCTCTAAATAAACTCATCCTTGAGCAATAGACTATTTAGTAGTGGAACTGACATGCTGAATTATTCTAGATGTCTGGATTCCCATCATGTTTATAATCATTGACGATAGTCCAATTTTTTTTGGGAATGGAAACCAAAATCTCAAGGTTAGGATAACTATTTCGAGGCTTAAGTAGGCGGACTTCATTTTAACTTTATCTTTGGGTAGCTTCCATCTTAGACGCCACGGGATTGGAACGCATGCTGAACAGAAATATTCGTTTGTTCCCCATTCCCATGCCAATTGCACTTTTGTGCCATTTGGACGTTTTGTCCTTTCTTTTGAGTCCTCCTGCATGCCTTTCTTTCTGAATGTTTATATCCAGGCTCCTCCACCCATAGTGTCCTTTTGTGTGAGAGATGTATTTAATTTTTAGCTCACGGATGGAGAGGAGCTTTTGGCAATTTTGTACTCATATGGTTTAGTACTTAGATTTGACACATCTTGCTTTATTAGGATATTTTTTTACTCTTATTTTCCTTTTGGCTTTCAATTCTTGGCATGGGATCGTTTAGATATAACATACTGTTTACCTTGCTCCCCTTTCCATGGGTCTTTTGCTGTCACCCCCTAGGACGTTTTAGATGTGAAATGGATGGAGCCTCGAAATAGTCTTCCAGACCTTTGATTTTGAGTTATTTCAGGGATTACGCTAGACCTCGATGTGTTCATAGATGCTTTAGGAAAACTATTTACTAGATGGAATCCCAACAAATTCAAACAGTCCAATGCCCAAAGAATCTAAGTTTTTCAAGGGTCTTGATGCTCTCCATGTGACCAAAATTTTTCTTCCTTTATTGAAACCAGAAGAAAAACTACACTAAATAAATAGGAAAATAACAAATCATAGTGGCAAAACAAGTCAATTATTTCTATACAAAATGGAACAAAATAAAACAAAATCAAGAAAAATAAGGCTTAAGAACTAAACCATTTATTGGTAAGTTCTCTTCCCATCCCTGTAAATCCTGCAACGTATAGGTTGAGGGGCCAAGCTTTGCCGCAATCTAGAAAGGGCCTACCCATAACTGTTGAAATTTCATGTGTTTTCCTTTCTCATCATGAGGGTGATCCCACTTGAGAACCAAATCTCCCACCTCAAATTCTTTTGTTCCATCTTTTTGCTAATCAAACCACCCTTTTACTACCTCCTGTTGTTGTTTAAAACGTTCTCTAACCCTGGATCTAGATTCCTCTACCTTCAAGAGATTATGTATCCTCATCTGCAAGACTTCATTATCTGATCCTCTGGATTCTTGAGCGATTACAGAAGAGGGTAGCATGATATTGGGGGGTAGAATGGCCTCTTTTCCACAAACAAGGGTATATGGGGACACACCTAATGAAGTCTTGGGGGTGACCCTATCATCCCAAAGAGCATTTGGTAATGCTGAATGCCAACTTCTCTGGTTTTCTATCAGAGTCTTTTTTAAGATTCTAATTAGATTCTTGTTCGAAGATTCAGCCAAACCATTTCCTTGTGGATAATAATTTGCAGAGTAATGCAACTTAATTCCTTTTTCATGAGAAAATGCAGTTAATCTAAAAGAGGAAAAATAAGTAGCGTTATCGAAAACTAGAGAAATTGGAACTCCAAACCTGGTCATAATATGATCTTGCAAGAAGTCCATGACCGCATATTCATTCACTTTACACAATGGAATGGCTTCGACCCAATGATTGAAGTAATCAATTGCCGTTAGAATATACTTGTGTTGCAGGGAAGAATTTGGCTTTATCTCTTGAATGATATCCATCCCCCACTGCTCAAAATGTTCTATTATCATCACAGGCTTTAATGGTCCTGTTAAGTCATGATTTTGTCTTCCTTAGGTTTATGCTTTTATTTATGTTTTTGAACCTTGCTAGTATTTTTGCTTCTACGAAATTTTCTTTATAAAGGTTAATTTTTAGTTCAAGCTTTTAATTTTCATGATTTTTATTTTTAAGTCTGCTTTTATAAATTTTGCTTAGATTTCATTCTTGAAGGGTTCTACAAGGTATATATGGATTAAATGGTTTCATAAATGACACTAAGGCCGAGATTAATCATATAAACCAAGTCTTAAAACTGGATTAGTGATTAAATGAGATGAAATTATGTGTTTGGACTTTCTTGTAGTGCAAGAGTGAAATTAATACACTAGCGCGCTACAAGAAAGTCGCGAGTGCCAAAATGGTCATTTTTCAGTCCGATTTTTTCAGGGGTTTCATTCCTAGGTGTTAACCACATCAATTATCACATTTGATACATGTCTTGCTAGGGTTTTCATTGAAACAGGTGTATGGTCATCGTGTGAGGGAGATCGTGGCAATCATATGCAAGCTCATGGAGAATGATGACAATGAGTGGAACGAGGCAGAATTTTTGGGAATATGTTCTTAAGCTGAAGAATACAAAGGCATTGAAAGTTGTGGTGGAGACATATTGCTGAGAAATCGTGCTTTTAACAGTTGAAGGAAGAATTAGGGCTTCCTAGTGGTGACATTTTGAAGTGATTTGGATAGTTGAAGATAGCTGGAACATGCAATTCGACACCTAACCTTTGAAGGGATTGACTTCTAGTGCTTGTATTAAGCTTTTGAGCAGGTGACCCATGTGGCATTTGATAGGGTTTGTTAAATTTGGGGTTTTTTTGATAAATCCTATAATGTCAAAATTCTAAGGAAGGACATGAATTTGCTCACTCAATAGACTTTGAATGATGAGATATTAATCAATATATCTAAGTATTCACCGTTTAAGCTAGTAAAGTTCAGAGCAGAACTATTGGAGGTCCCTGAATTTGTGATTAGGTCAAATTGTTGAAATTTGGTACAAAACATTTCCTAAACTGGTGATAGGGCAGACTGTGAGAGTTTGAAGATAAATAGACTGCCAAAACTGTGCAAATTTGAAGATAAATAGATTGTGAGATTATTGACAGGTGATGCAAACCATAGTGAAAATGAAGAAGAGTGGAAAAACTAATAGGGTTGAGCCCACTGATCTCAGTTGGATAGATAAATTCCTAGAATGTGCTGAGCTATTTGAAAATGTAGGATGGTTGATATTTTTCAAGAAAATTGATGGATACAATGCAGAGGTCTCCCATAAGTATGCTTAGTGCTATGACAAAGAAACTGTATCTTTTGATACTTTGAAATTCAAATTGACCAAAGAGTTGGTAGCTAAGGCAACAGGAGTTAAAAATGAGGGAGAACTGTGGTTTAAGAAAGTTCCATTCACCTTTAATGCACAAAGGTTCCTACTACCTGGTATAATTCTAGATTGGGGTAAGGGTGTACCCATTCATAACTTCAGGCCTGAATGGGTAGAACCTCTTAAGGTTTTACAAAGCTATATTACATGTGAAGGAAGGTATGCCTTCATTTTTAAATACCATTTCAGATTTCTTCAACACCTCAGTAATGAGTCAAAGATGAACCTGCCCTTCTTCTTGCTAAAGAGCCTATAGAAGATGTCTTGCAGAATCAAGGAACACCAAAATCATGCTAGACAATCCATTTTTCACCATGGACTTATCAAACTCATTATCAACCGTGTTTTGCAGAGTAAAGAAAAAACGTGGGAATATTTCCTTTTTGGGTTAAGGTTTCAAAATAGTCAAGAAGGACAGTCTAATAGAAAACAAGCTGATAAAGGACAGACCTTGATCAGAAAGCTAATACAGAAGATAAAGGTTAAAGATGAAGACAATATTAAATTGGAAGAAGTTACAGAGCCTGCAAAAGAATATTGTGAGTCTAAACAACATCTAAATGACATTGAGAGCAAATATTTGCAGTCTGATAATAAGCAGACCGAGCCTGTTCAAGATGATGCACCAGCAGAGACATTTGTTGCTGAAAATATTGTACTTGCAGAGAAAGTTTCAGGTGATGAAGAGGATACTAAACTCCAAAAACAAAGTCCAATCACAGTCCTGTCAGAGGATGAGACATGCCTGTTTGAGGAGGATAAACTTCCTATTATTGATGAAACTAAGGTTGGAATTCAAAAGGAATTTCATAGCCAGGAAGATGAGGTAGCAGTACCAAAGAGAAAGAAGCTAAAAGTCATTGAATTTGCGTCATTCACCCATTAGGGAAAAACTTTCAAAATGTTAGGGGAACTTGCTCCTGGGTGGAGACCAAAGACTAGACCCAGAAACAAGCTCAGGCTAAATATGAAGAAATTGCTAAACCCTAAATTGAATAAAGAAGGATTAACTATGATTAATGACTCCTCCTCTAATGAAAAATTGGATGTTGATAAGGGTGACAGTAAAGGAAAAAGGCCAATGAAATCAGAAATAGAATCTGCCCTTACTGAGACTAAACTGTCTGATATATTTTTAAAGTTACGAAGTCAAATGTTGCAAGAGTAGCAAGAAGCTGAGATAGAAGTTTCTCACTCAGAAAAGAAGCTAATGGTTGATGAAAATGTTCCTTGTGAAACTGAGACTAAAGAAAACCTAAGTTTTCCTGAAACTCCTACAGAATTACTGCCAGAAGATGAAGAAATCTATAGGAGACTAAACATTCCATGGCTTCCCAATGAGATGCAAAGTACAGCAGGAAATAAAGCATTTGATTCAGAAAAAAAGAATTTACAGAGAACTATAAAATAGTATAAATATGAGGTGGAATATATGCAGGAGACAAATGATGGCTTGGTTATGGACAATAGAAGACTCGGAGAGGATCTGGATGAGGTGAATAGCCACTATCAAGAGCTGATTGCAGTCTCAAAAGAGGAATTGAAAAGAAAAAGAAATACAGAGTCTCAATTTACAATTTCAAAACAAACCATCAAATATCTATAGCAGCAAAATGAAGAACTCACTAGAAAGATGGAAGAGATGGAAGCAGAGCAACTGAAGGCTAGAAGAAAGGCCCAAGCCCTAGAAGGGATAGCCTTGCTAGTAGAGGCAACTAAAGATCTATGAAGCTTGTTAACACAATCAATTATTGGTTATGTTTTGAAGGATATTTCATTTTTGTAATTATTATTTTGATAGAACTATTTCGATGAGTAGGCTGAAAAGCAGTTAGGGTTTAGTCTTTAAACGAATTTTGAAGGATAGTATTAATGTAGGTCACAAAGAGGACTAAGGGTTCAATTTTTTGGCTGGCAAGAGGAGGTCTTCAGACTTGTCCATAAGCTAAGTAAATGACTCTCATCTGTATTTGAAAGACTGATTATGAAATATATGCTCTATTTACCCTTTAGTTTGTTCTCTGGCTTCATTTATAGCTTGTTTTAGCTACTCAATTGGTAATTTCATTGCTGGTTTAAAGTTTTTACACTTGTACTTCTTGCCATTTGTGGATGAACTTCCATGTTATTTTTCTGTTGGATACATGGTTATTATGTTATGCATCTCAGTTTTTCTATTCTTGTGATTTAGTTTTATTTGGGTTATGAATGTATTCCCGCTTGTCATCAAACTTCACAACGAGAAAACATTAAAAAAACCCTAAAAACTGTGTTTTGTTTTATTGAGATATTTGAGATTATGTTGGCTTGTTTTCTTGTAGTATTGAAACAATTTCTGGCATAAACATATTTGGCGTCGTTGCCAGGGAACGAAGTTGAAAACATATTTTTCCCTGGGATACTTACCATTTCACTAGTTTTAGGAGGTGAACTTAAACCAACAAATCTGAAAGACTACTTTTCACCAATTTGTCACAGTAGCTACTAGGGGAATTGGAACTAGAAATAGACCTATTTCACCTTTTGCAATTGGGTGTTTCAGACCCAGAACAGATACTGAAATCATCTAGAAGAATTAGAAGGTTTCAATCATCCCCAACTTTATGCAGCCTTCATTAATTTGAACTACTGTCACCCCTTCCTCTTTGTGAGGAGAAAAAACAAAATCTATCTTGACAAATTGATTGGCGACTCCACTATTTCAAGATGCAGAGACTGAAGTCCATAGAAGCCATTCTGGCTCGAAGGTTTGCACCTTTCAATTTTTCCAATGTTCCAGCTTTTCCAAATCCAGTACCTACTATGGACATTTGGGGAGATTGTCTTCCACGGTTTAGAGAAAGCAAAGAGGATAATCCTTCAGATCACCTCATCAGATTTCATCAATATATGGTTCAGTTAAATATACAGCATGAAGATGTGATCATGAAGATGCTCATGTATTCACTCGAGAAAGATGCACGATAATGGTATTTTTCTCTTCCCGCAACTAGCATTTCCTCACTGAAAGAATTCCACACATGTTTTTGAAAACATTGTAAGTATGTGTTCTCAGTTGAATTCTTTTTTAAAGATTGTTGTGAGTAGGATGATTTTTATAATACAATTTCTGATTCAAAAAATCATGATGATAAGTATAGTCAAGGATTGAAAACATATCATGAATAAGTTGTAGTTTCAGAATTTCTTGAAGATGAAGAGGTAACATTTTTAGATACTGCTGTCAAGGAAGAATTCCATGATTATTATGATAATCAAGTTGTTGTTTTAGGTCAAGTTGAAGATTATTCAAGTGATGAGATCAATAGAGATACTTTGGAATATTCTCATAATGATTTCAACATTCTTAATAATCATTTGAATGCTAATCCTTTTGAATATCAATCTCTTGTTCAACAAACTGTTGGAAATCACTGTTGTGTTAAATATCAGCTTTGTATTGAAGGAAAATACAAATCTTTAGCATCATCATTCAAAATTTCTCAGAATGCTCCTTGTTATGATGAAGAGATTAGGGTTCCAAGACAAGAATTCTGTGATGAATTAGATTCTATTCCTTTTTGTATTGATACAAAAATCGATGAAGGCGAGGCTGTTCGCATTTTTTCAGAAGTTGCTTATATTCATGGTTATGATAAATCTATTGTTCAAAATCATTATGAAGATGCTCTAATTTTTAATAAATATGATGATGAAATTGAAAAGAAAGACCAAGAAATGTGTGAGGTGTGTGGTATGTCACAATATGATCAGCAGATTCAGGAATGCATTCAGCCAAATCCAATGCATGATAGTTATCCATTTGAAGATAGTGTGGAAAAGGAGGTTTATATTGTTGACATTATTGATGATACTATCCAAAAAAATCTGGATCAAATTCAGGCTAATCCTGATGTATTTTATCGCCAATGCCTGCTTGATATTCATGGAACAAAATATTCTTATGGACAGCTTGTCTTTTTCATAGAGCAGGAAGAGGTAACTTTTGGAAATTTTTATGATCCAGTGGCAGATTACTTAGAGTCAATATTAAATTATAAATTTGTTATTTTAGAGACACCATTTGATGAAAGTGAGTATAAGTTTTTAGATCTTTTCTCTTCATCTTTTCCAATATTTCTTATTATATCTATATATCTATCTATCTATCTATCTATCTATCTATCTATCTATATATATATATATATATATTCGGAGCTGGAAACAAGTTCTGGTGGGTTGATGAAGTTTTTTCCTGGTTACATTAGAAATGGGATTACAATGTGATTCAATAAATGGAATGTTCCTCAAATAAAGAGATTTGATTTTCATTGTATATACTAATGTGAGTAAAACACAATGAGGACTCCATAACCCAAAGGAAATTTTGCAGATTAGCAGGAAGCAGTAAAGAAGGCATTGGTCTATAGGTTCTTGAAGCCTCACAAGGAGGACTTCATCCCGCAGCAGGAGCCAGATGTTAAGTCATGATTTTGTCTTCCTTAGTTTTATGCTTTTATTTATGTTTTTTAACCTTGCTAGTATTTTTGCTTCTAGGAAATTTTGTTTATAAAGGTTAATTTTTAGTTCAAGCTTTTAATTTTCATGATTTTGATTTTTATTATTTTTAAGTCTGCTTTTATAAATTTCGCTTAGATTTCATTCTTGAAGGGTTCTACAAGGTATATATGGATTAAATGGTTTCATAAATGACACTAAGGCCGAGATTAATCATATAAACCAAGTCTTAAAACTGGATTAGTGATTAAATGAGATGAAATTATGTGTTTGGACTTTCTTGTAGCGCAAGAGCGAAATTAATACACTAGCGCGCTACAAGAAAGTCGTGAGCGCCAAAATAGTCATTTTTCAGTCCAATTTTTTTGGGGGTTTCATTCCTGAGGTGTAACCACATCAATTATCACATTTGATACATGTCTTGCCAGGCTTATCATTAAAACAGGTGTATGGTCATCGTGTGAGGGAGATTGTGGAAATCGTATGCAAGTTCATGGAGAATGATGATAGTGAGTGGAACGAGGTAGAATTTTTGGGAATATGTTCTTAAAATGAATAATACGAAGGCATTGAAAGTCGTGGTGGAGACATATTACTGAGAAATCAGAGTTTTGATAGTTGAAGGAAGAATTAGTGCTTCCCAGCGGTGATAGTTCGAAGTGATGTGGACAGTTGAAGACAGCTGGAACCTGCAATTCGACACCTAACCTTTGAAGGGATTGACTTCCAGTGCTTGTATTAAGCTTTTGAGAAAGTACCCCATGTGGCATTTGATAGGGTTTGTTAAATTTGTGGGTTTTTTGATAAAGCCTATAATGTCAAAATTCTAAGGAAGGACATGAATTTGCTCACTCAATAGACTTTGAATGATTAGATATTAATCAATATATCTAAGCATTCATCATTTAATCTACTAAAGTTTAGAGCAAAACTATTAAGGTCCCTGAATTTGTGATTAGGTCAAATTGTTGAAATTTGGTACAAAACATTTCCTAAACTGGTGATAGGGTAGACTATGAGAGTTTGAAATAAATAGACTGCCAAAACTGTGTGAATCCATTTTTCACCATGGACTTATCAAACTCATTTGCAACCGTGTTTTGCAGAGTAAAGGAAAAACTTGGGAATATTTCCTTTTTTGGCCAGGGTTTCAGAATAGTCAAGAAGGATAGTCTAATAGAAAACAAGCTGATAAAGGACAGACCTTGATCAGAAAGCTAAGACAGAAGATAAATGTTAAAGATGAAGACAATATTAAATTGGAAGAAGTTGCAGAGCCTGCAAAAGAAGATTGTGAGTCTAAACAAGATCTAAATGACATTGAGAGCAAATATTTGCAGTCTAATAATAAGGAGACCAAGCATGTTCAGGTTGATGCACTAGCAGAGACATTTGTTGCTGAAAATATTGTACTTCCAGAGAAAGTTTCAGGTGATGAAGAGGATACTAAAATACAAAAACAAAGTCCAATCAAAGTCCTTTCAGAGGATGAGACATGCCTGTTTGAGGAGGATAAACCTCCTATTATTGATGAAACTAAGGTTGGCACTAAAAAGGAATTTCACAGCCAAGAATATGAGGTAGTAGTACCAAAGAGAAAGAAGCTGAAAGTCATTGAATTTGTCTCAGTCACCCATCAGGGAAAAACTTTCAAAATGTTAGGGGAACTTGCCCCTGGGTGGAAACCAAAGACTAGACCCAGAAACAAGCTCAGGATGAATATGAAGGAATTGATAAACCCTAAATTGAATAAAGAAGGAGTAACTGTGATAGATGACTCCTCCTCTGATGAAAAATTGGATGTTGATAAGGGTGACAGTAAAGGAAAAAGGCCAATGAAATCAGAAAGAGAATCTTCCCTTACTGAGACTAAACTGTCTAATATATTTTTAGAGATACGAATTCAAATGTTGCAGGAACAGCAAGAAGGTGTGATAGAGGTTTCTCACTCAGAAAAGAAGCTGGTGGTTGATGAAAATGTTCCCTGTGAAGCTGAGACTAAAGAAAACCTAAGTTTTCCTGAAACTCCTACAGAATTGCTGCCAGAAGATGAAGAAATATATAGGAGACTAAACATTCCATGGCTTCCCAATGAGATGCAAAGTACAGCAGGAAATAAAGCATTTGATTCAAAAAAAGAGAATTTACAGAGAACTATAAAACAGTATAAATATCAGGTGGAATATATGCAGGAGACAAATGATGGCTTGGTTATGGCCAATAGAAGACTCAGAGAGGATCCATATGAGGTGAATAGCCACTATCAAGAGCTGATTGCAGTCTCAAAAAAGGCATTGAAAAGAAAAGGAAATACAGAGTCTCAATTTACAATGTTAAAACAAACCATCAAAGATCTATACCAGCAAAATGAAGAACTCAATAGAAAGATGGTAGAGATGGATGCAGAGCAACTGAAGGCTAGAAGAAAGGCCCAAGCCCTAGAAGGCATAGCCTTGTTAGCAGAGGCAACTAAAGATCTATGAAGCTTGTTAACACAATCATTTATTAGTTATGTTTTGAAGGATATTTCATTTTTGTAATTATTATTTTGATAGAACTATTTCGGTGAGTAGGTTGAAAAGCAGTTAGGGTTTAGTCTTTAACTGAATTTTGAAGGATAGTATTAATGTAGGTCACAAAGAGGACTAAGGGTTCGATTTTTTTGCTGGAAAGAGGAGGTCTTCAAACTTGTGCATAAGCTAAGTAAATGACTCTCATGTGTATTTGAAAGACTGATTATGAAATATATGCTCTATTTACCCTTCAGTTTGTTCTCTGGCTTCATTTATAGCTTGTTTTAGCTACTCAATTGGTAATTGCATTGCTAGTTTAAAGTTTTTACACTTGTAGTGCTTGCCATTTGTGGATGAACTTCAGTGTTATTTTTCCATTGGATACATGGTTATTATGTTATGCATCTCAGTTTTTCTATTCTTGTGATTTAGTTTTATTTGGGTTATGAATGTATTCCCTCTTGTCATCAAAGTTCACAACCAGAAAAAATTAAAAAAACCCTAAAAATAGTGTTTTGTTTTATTGAGATATTTGAGATTATGTTGGCTTGTTTTCTTGTAGTCTGGAAACAATTTCTGGCATAAATAGGTCCTGCTTCTTTAAAGTGTCTTCCACCACACCTTTGACAAATGTCGCACTTTCTGACATGGGCGTGTGCATCTTTGAACAGCGTGGGCCAATAGTATCGGGCTCTGAGAATTTTATGAGCTGTAGTATCTTCGTAGAAATGTCCTCCAGCAGGCCCATCATGTAAATCTATCATGACCTTCTTCGTATATTCTTTCTCTAAGCATCTAAGAAGAACTCCATCATAATTCTTTCTGAATAATATTCCTTCAATAATCTGATATGAGGCTGATTTAAGACACAGTGCTCTTCTTTGCTTAGAGTTCCAATGTTCCGGTAACAATCCTTCCTAAATTTAATGCACCAGGTCCCGATACCAGGAGTCTGGAGCTGTGAAAAGAGGACATACATCCATCAAATGTAATTCAACTTCATTTTCCCAGTCATTTTCTTCATTGTCTTTACTTACAGTCATTAGTTTGCATAATCCTTGCCCTTTAACTATGGATGCTGGCTTGAATTCGAGTTCGTACTCTTGTAGAGCGGTTACCCAGTTGCCTCTTCTTTCTCCTAATTCCTTTTGTACAAAAAGTGACCTCATAGCTGGGTGTGGGACTATTACCTTGTCTGGTTCTTAAGTATATATGGCCTGAATTGTTTTACTGCTTTGAACACTACGTAAGCTTGTTTATCCATAGCTAGGTAATTCAATTCAGCCCCTTGGAGACCAGTGTTCATAAATTATATGGGGAACTCATCTCCCCCATCTTCCTTCTGGGTAAGCACTGCTGCTAGTGAATCGTTAGATGCGAAAGTGTACAAAATAAAATCTTTCTCAAAATCCGGGCTCTTGAGGGAGGGTGCGTGCGCAACCGATGTCTTTATTTTACTGAATGCATTCTTCTCAACATCAGTCCACTTGAATTTCACACTTTGTTTTACCATTTGTTGCAAATTTTTAAAATTTTGAGTGAAATCTGGCACAAACCTTCGCACGAAGTTTATTGTCCCCATAAATGACTGCATGCCCTTTTTATTATGGTGTAAGGGAATCTGTTTGATAGCTTTGATCCTCTCTGGGTCTATGGAGATCCCTTTTTTAGAAACCATGTGACCCAACAACTTACCTTCGGTGACGGAAAACACGCACTTCTTGGGGTTTAGTGAGATACCATATTTTCGGCAACATTCGAAAATATGCTTTAGATGAAATGTGTGTTCCTCTCTTTTCTTTGAGAATATCGTGATGTCATCGAGGTATACCACAGCACTGCATCCAATCAGACCGTAGAAAGATATGTCCATAGCCCTCTCGAAAGTAGCTCCAGCGTTTATGAGTCCAAAGGGCATCCTTCTATAAGAAAAAATTCCCCACCTGGTTCTGAATGTAGTTTTAAGTCTATCTTCTTTAGCTACTAACACTTGATTGTATCTTGAGAATCCATCTAATAAAGAGAATAATTCAGAACCCGAAACCATTTGCAATATCTGTTCCATGGGTGGGATAGGATAATTGTCTTTATCCGAAGCACGATTTAAGTTTATGAAATCCACACATAGTCTAATTTCTCCAAATTTCTTCCTTACTGGTACCAAATTTGAATCCCAATCCGAGTGTCTAACCTTGAAGATAATTCTAGCATCAAACAACTTCTTTACTTCATTCTGAATCAAAGGCTCTAATTTTGGATGCATTTTCCTTAAAGGCTGCTGATAAGGTTTGATTCCAGATCTGATGGGGATAATATGTTGAATAATATTGGTGTCATATGTCTTCAAATCTTCATACGTCCAGGAAAAAACATCTTTGTATTGTTTTAACAAATTGATGAACTTATTCCTTTCACCTGGGGAGCAACACTTTCCCAAATTCACATATTTAGGCTCAATTTAAGTCCCCAAATTAATCAACTCGAATTGTAGAGACGAGATATGATTCTTCACATTCACTGGCCTCCTGAATTTCTCTTTTAAATCAAACATTCGCTCCAAATTCCTGACTCCTTTAGGAATAAAATTATCGAATTTTAGCTCGGCTTGATGTTCTTCATCGTCAATAATCACCCCTTTAAAGGTCTCGTCATTTGTCAGGCATTCTAGACTCTGCTGATCATCATCAAACACTCGTAGATTGGTGATCATATCCGGGACCAAAGGCCTAAAAAGAAATTCAGCAGAGCATCGATTATTAGAGGGCACAAGCCTCGCAACTGAGGTGGCCAACAAGTCAGCTGCCGCATTCTTAAGTCCAGGAATCAATACAATGTTAAATGCATGAAAATATTTAAGCAAATCCCATAATTCATTTTGATAAGATTTTAAATGAGGAGAAATGCACTGTATTTGATTTTGAATTTGTTTTACAATTATTTCAGAATCCCCATACACTTTCAGATTTTCTACCTTTAATTCAATTGCTTTTCTTAGTCCCTAAACTAGTGCTTCATATTCAGCTGTGTTATTGGTGCATTCAAACTCTAACCTACATGAAAGAAAATGTTTATTTTTCTTAGGATCGATTAGGACACAATCAGTTCCTGACCCCTCCAAAGTTTTAGAACTGTCAAAGAAAAGCGTCCAAAAATCACTTACCAATACTGTGCATGAATCAATACCTACATCTATAGTTAAGTATACTATTTTACAATCGATTTCATCAGCCTGTGAGAACCAAAGGCGATCAGGCTGAGCATCTGATGTATCACTCGCTTCTTCAACTTGATAATTTCCCTGTTCTAGTTCAATAAAGTAATTTCCCGAAACAGATCTCACTGGTTAATTTTTTTCTTCGAACTGAGTAACATTTTGTTTCATGTACGGTTCCCTTAAAACTTTAATTTGATTTGGGATTCCTTTATAAGGTAGCCACAAATGTGACCAGTCGGAGGAAAAATATCCACTCAGCTTTGCCGACCAATCTCTGCTCAAGACAAGTCCATAAGCTTCAGGTATGTCAGCTACCACAATGTCAATGAATTGGCATACCTTATCATTTGAAGACAAGCGAATGAGAACATCCTCCATTTCCCAAATTACCTTCACATTCATTCTATCCAACTGAAGGACCCTCCAGGTAGATGGTTTAGGTTGTCCATTTATCCTTTTGTAGACTGACAGCGGCATAACATTGACTAAATCCTGTGAGTCTACTAGACAATTGTGCACGTTGTGGTTGAAAATTTGAAAAGTGAGGAGAAAGGGAGGGGTCTTGCATTTAGGTTTACCTCCCACACTCGCTTCACCAATTTCTTATTCTTGGGGCTAGTTTTCAATGGGGATTTTCTCCTTTGACATTTCAAGTGCTTTCAATAACTTTTCTTTTTGCTACGGCACATTGAACATCTCAAATAGCGAGATATTTGCTCTTACCCTTTTTATATCCTCCATGATGTCATAATCCATCTTTTGTTCTGTGAGATGAGTTTTAACATTATTTATTTTCTCTTCAATGGGTTTAGTAGGCTTGTTGATCTGTCTTGGATTTTTACTGGTGGTGGTAAATTCTGGAATTTCATTAGCTGAGGTATTCTTTTGAAATTTCTTAACATTCTTTTGAAGCTTCTTAATGTTTGGAAGCATAAGACTATTGTCCTTAATCAACCCCTATCTTCTCGTCATTACATTTCTTTCCAAGGTATCTTCATGTCTCGGGTCCTTTTCTTCCTTGATATCAAACAACGATACACAATCCCATAAAACCATGGCCTCATCCTCATGTTTTTCTATCAATTTATGGTTGTCTTTCCCTTCTTCATCATTATCCTCGGTTAACTTGGAATCCAAAAGATGGTTCATTACCAACGTCATTGAATTTATCCATTGAGCAAAATTCTTTTCAGAATGGGGTTGTTGGTGAAAAGTGCAAAAGTTATCCATCCCCACCTCTGTTAGGTTCATCAATGCAGGGCCATGTGGAGGGGGTTGGCTTTGGTTGTTATCTTCCCTTTTCTTGTAATAAGGTTTATAAAGCTTATGGGTTTCCTTTTCCTTTTCCAAGTCTATTATTCTGTTAGAGAGATTCTACATCATCTTTGCCATTCCTTCGAAATTTGGTGATTGCTCCTATTTAGGCTTAGTAAATAACAAAGCTTTCCTTCCAACATTTTTCTCTCCTGACTGTTCAGGATAGTTTTCAATACTTTCCTTTTCGGCCTCAACTCTTTCTGCTTCTTCATAAGTCTTTGATAGAGTAGGTTTGGCTTTCATTTTGGCAAACATGGCCAAATCAGGCCCTAGAGCTGAAGTATAATACTCAATCAGAACTTTATCTAAGGGTTTGTCAGCTTCAAAAAAATTCTTAAGATAAGCCGCAAATCTTTGGGTAAAACTATGCACCTTCTCTTTTGTTTCTTTCTTTAAGGTACACAGTCCTTTCATGAGAGCCGCATGAGTTTTTTGGGCTGCATATTTACTTCTGAAAATCCTTTCAAAGGTATCCCAGTCTAGGATAGAGTTTGCAGGAAGACCAAAATACCATGATGCTGCTGCTCCTTTAAGGGTATGCGGAAAAAGTATACAAACTACATCCTCATGTTCCCCAGCCCTCAATCCTTCTATTGCCAAATATAAACTTTGTAAATGGTCATCTACTAGTATCTTCTCATTTGGATCAAAGTTGGGTATCATCTTCTCAAAATCTTGAGGTAAGTCATGCAACGGAGGTTTTAAGTTCAAGGGTGATCTAGCTTTCCAAGACGGTGGTGGATTTGGTGGGTTAAGTGGCTGATTTGCATTTACACCTGCCATGAGTCTGGGTGGAGAGTGAGGAGTTGAAGGAACAGGGGTATGCACAAGAGAACAGTAAGGTGTGTTTAGTCCTACTTTATTCGAAGGTTGAACAACTTCCTGTAACGCTACTTTTACTAACTCTTCCAAATCTCCCACCAACATTGAATCTTCCAAGATGGGATGATCTTTCTTCTTGTACTCTCTTCGGGGTAAATCAGGGATAATAGGTAATCCTCCAATACTCTTTACACAATCCTGTCTGTGTCTTCTCAGATTATTTACTAATTGGTTGTCCATAGCAAACAAATTTTCTCTATTCTCTTTAGTATTTGGATCAGGAAATAAAATGCTTTCAAAACTATCATTGATGGAGTTATTTTGAGGAAAAGGATTTCCCTGGCCATCCTTGCACTGGTGGCCTTCCTTCTAGCGCTAGAAACTGTTGAGGCCTGGAAATTTGCACGAAACAATAGCAAGGGGTTCTCCCCACTAAACGTTCCCAACTAGCCCGTGACTATTTGGTGTAGGGAATCCATCTGGTTTGCGGTTCGGCTACTGTAGGTCAAGTAACAAAACAAAGGGTTTTACCAGTTGCGGCCCGGTCCACTGTATATATTTTTGTATTTTTGACTTTAGGTATGATATGCAAGTTCCTATCTAAGATGCAGATTGATAAAGAATGCAAGGAGTGGTCACAATGTGATGCGCATGTTCTTACCTCTTGTCTTAGACTCTCTTGCATCTAAATCAGACACAACTCAAAACAATATTAACTAAGATGTCCCTAGGGAGCAATATTATCAGATCATGAGTAATGTAATTATGTTCATATGTTAAGATAAATCACAGATAGCTATTCTTAGAATCAAAACACATAAACATGAATAAAGATATACACGACAAGGTAGCTCATCAACTGTTAAAACATTCATTACTCATAGTGGGAATTATCACAGAATAAACCAGAGAACATTCATGTATGAACATAGGTTCACAAAGTTAGAAAAATCTCACTGTTAATGAAACACAGCTGAAAACAAAATAGTTCCCCTTCAACATTGTTCATTCCATCACATTTGAACATTCCACACAACACTTTCTCCAACAGGCAAAAATTTGTAATTTGTTATTGCAAAATGAAATAGTTCCTCTTACATAAGTGGTTCACAAGTTCCTCTAGGAAAAATCCCCCTTTATATCTCACTCTCCCATACTTATACCAAATGGAAAACCTTTCGGCTCCCCAACCGTTCCATCCCACTGTTTTGTCACTTTGTGAATTCTCATGATTCATCAAAACGTTACATTCGAGATAAAGATTTTATAAAACCTGGGAAAATCTAGGTAACTGACAGAATGCATAAGCACAAGCCTCTACCCTCTAATGATTATTCTCGACCATTCCTCAGTCTCCTTTCATACCCTCATAATTTTCTTCTTCGAGCAACGATTCTACCACCTTATGATTTAACATGCTTTGTCCTTCAAATGTACCTTCTTTTCCACAATAATCTTCAATGGGATCCGAGAAACTGCCATGTCTATCTACAAACAAATGAGAATCCATCATTTAATATGTCTATTTTAAATAAACATAAACCATGATATTAAAAATGGGTACTAAAGCCAAAAAACCGGAGCTGAGTTCTTATGTGCGAATTTCAACCTACACAAGGCACACAGGTCTCTTACAGAAAGAGATGACCTCATAACAAAAGGCAGAATGATTAAGAAAAGAGCACATAAAAAACCTCCATCGGTGAATCAGAACACTTGACGTCGGCTCATTAGTGGATTACGCAGCTGCAACGGTAGGTAACCTACACTCTAGGGTTTTTGACACATAGACTAAAAAAGACGCGATAAAACATCGGGTGTCGGATCCTCTGTAGGCATCAGATAGCTAGTGAGCTACACAGCCACAATGGTGGAAGTTCAGAGGTCAAGAAAAATTGCAAATTAATCGACATCGAAAAAACAAAGAACTAGAAATCGACGAAAATACAAACAGTCCGACAGGCAGTTAGCCTATTCTAGAGCCGCAACGATGGAAGTTAATCATCCTGCAGCCTCTGATTGAAGTCAAAGTTCTTTCAAAAAAAAATGCAAGGCAAGGTCTTTTCAAAACAAAATCCGAGTTTAGCTAAAGTCTCTAATTATCAGCACCACGTCTAACTGACTCCCGACAAAATGACGAGTGAAAAACCCACTTTAAACTCCACAGATGAAACAACATACAACTAGCAGAGCCTTACAGTCCAAAATATGCACAGACCAAAATGAAAACTCAAATAGCAAGGAAACGAACTCAAATAATCCAACATGTAGTAGAATGGGGCAAACAAGATAAAAAAGGAGGGTCCAAAATTTCCAGAAATTTGGGAACAGTTGCAATTGCAACATAAGCATTTATTTTTATTTTGCTGTGATTACTCAAAGGGTAATGGTCATGCAACTTATGAAGTTATGACTCAACAATAAAGTAAATATGTACACCTAACAAGCAATGCCAAGTGCAATCTTGTAGAATGAAGAACAGGGTATGCCACCACATGAGATGCATAAAAAATCATTCCTTTCCAAATGCCAATGCAATCCTTCCTATATGAAAGCCTAAACACAACTCTCATCCAAGCAATCCAATGCAAGTAACTCCTCAAATCGATATCTAAGATGCAACTAAGAGTGCAACTATTTTGTATTTTCAATATAAAAGAATGAAAATGCAATAAAAGTCATTTAAAAAATCTCAGTCTCTTCAACAAGTATAAAACACAATCCCAACAAGACACTGAGACAAAAAGAGTAATGCACTAATGGAAAAAAAAAAGGTAAATAAATGACTAGAACTGCTTTTAAAGAAAAATCGATGAAAAAGCGATCTCTGGTCACAAAGGAAGCAGTCAAAAGACAGTATTGGTACCTAGGAGGACCCATCCACACCCACAACCCACCCAGCGAATTCCCATATCAAAATCAACTATAAAAGTGAGGATGTAGGTGACTATCTATAGAAAACCTGCCTATGTGCGCGGTTATATAGGCAAAAACCATGTGTATACACAGCTGTATAGGACAAACATGCGTATACCAAGAAAAAAGTGGCAAAAAGCAAGCCAAGATCAAACCACTCAAGGGGACTTTCAATGAATGAACAAACTATAAAATATGACACATAAACGGGGAGAAACAGATAGAAATTCAAGCGCATTGTGCCCCCAACCTAAAAGAAAAACAAGGAACCTCCCCAGCGGAGTCACCAATTATGTTACAGAGAGAAACTTCCTATGTCTTGGGGTGTACCACAACAGATAGATAGACACAAGAAATTAATCCCTTCCCAATATGCAAGAGAAACTAAACATCTAAAACTAAGGGATATTGAATCATACCTTATTCTGGATGGTTGAAGTATATCCCCCTTGAGCTTTTTCCAATCCCTCTTACAGTAGCAATTTGCTCTCAATAATAGCAAACAAGACAAGCATGCTATATAATATGGTGTTAGATATACTCTAGCATATATAATCAACAATGTATAAGCAATTAAACATATCCATGAATTCAATATTCATTCAAATGCACATTATTGGACAGGAAAAGATATTTCTATTAATCAAATCAAAGATTACACAAGTGACAAACTCTATCGGCATGTCTGCAAACTAGAAAAACCGAGTCCTCCAACTAGGCCTCCACCACCTCAATCCTCCATCTCTCGATAGCAATCTCACAAGAAAAGGTAATCTTGGGAAGAACACAAAGTGCTCCAAAGTGACAAAGGGATGCAGACTCAAGTATATCCAAGCTATGGAAACAATGGGCTATAGTTTCGTTGCCCTTCAATTCCTCCTTTTCAATGTATCCAAGGGGTTCCTTATATAGCACTCCAAAGGGATAATGAAGGGTCAAATCTGAGTGATCTTGAGGCATATGGAAGGTCAAGAGTCAAGTGGTTCAGACACACATAAGGAAAACTCCAAAAATATTTGGATTTATGCACACATCCCGATGTATACGGGTTTGAGGTCAAAAGTTATGTGTACACACGATTATGGATTAAAAGTCACGTATACATATTTTTCGGATATTCAGTCGAAATCATACAAAATCTATATTCCATGTCTCCTTCAAATTGAGGTTAGCCGAGATGTCACATTTGATAAAGATGTAGCTTTCATCAATTCTGTAAAGACCCATGTAGATAATGTTTATGAACTAGAGAAATAAGCTATCAAATTTGTAGAGGCCAGTAAACCATGAGTTAGATATGATGAAGAATAACCTATACTAGAAGATCATAAAATGGAAGAACCTTAAGAACTTATAAAGACACCTCATTAGATGATCTTAATAAGGATAAGACTAGCTTGGGCTCGTGATATAATTCGAGAAGCGAAAATATATTGTTACACGCTTCAAGGAAGCAAGAGACCAAGACTTTAATCAAACTACGTAGCCTTAATGTGTAACCTTGTTCATGAAGAACCTACATGTTTTGAAGAAGCCTCAAAGAAGAAGTAATGGATGGATTCCACGATCAAAGAATATCAATCTATCTTAAATAATGATGTTTTCCAGAAGTAGTGCCAAGGATGACGGATAAATCAATGGTCTTTTCAAAATGGATTTTTAAGACAAAGAATCCAGTTGATGGTAGTACTAAAAAGTACAAATAAATATTTGTCACACAAGGATTATCTCAGAAGAAAGGCATTTATTATGAAGAGACTTTTTCACCCATATCCATATATAGCAATCATAACCATTTTTTATTTTTCTTCCAAGACGAAATGGAACTTAAATCAAATGGATGTAAATACAACCTTTCTAAATTCTTTCATATAAGAGGAAGTGTATATTGAACAACCTCCAGGTTTTGAGACACATGACAAGAAAACATATTTGTGTCAGCTAAATAAAGAAATATATGTATTAAAGAAAGCATCTAGAGAATGGTACAAAAACAAGTGATGGATTCTTGATTATATTGGGCTTTACCAAAAGTAAAATAGATTTCAACCTTTCCTATAAGTTTGAAGATGACAGGATCGCGATAGTACTATTGTATGTTGATGATCTATTGTTATAGCATGATTTTCCACACCTGATATGTCATGATTTGATGGAATTTACTTGTCCCTCTGCAAGCTCAGTATACCCCATTTACTCACCATATCCCTAATGCTCCTATTTAAACCCTTAAAAACCACTTTTGAAGATACGCATCGGTTACAAGTGTACAACTCTTGTCTACGCAGCTCGCAGCGCTGTCACCTGTGTACAACGGGTTTTATTCTTAAAAACATATAATATTTGGACTTTTCCCAATCAAATAATGAATGAATTGATCCTTGGTCTTCCATATTCTAGGAAATGCTTTGATTCGACCCTTCATTTCTTATTCATGATCTATATATTGAGATATTATGAAGCATTGGAGGAGGATAATTTTTGAGAGTAAGGAGAATATAGTGAAAATTTTCCCCATTCTTGTATGTTTGAGTCCATGTCCCTTTATCATTTCGATCAACCATTAGTTCTATTTCACAACTTTTTCATTGTCTTTGTAAGATTTCCATTTATGGAGGATTGAAGTGGTGGAAGAAATGGTGGAGGGACTCGGTTTTTCGATTCCGACGAGGTGCCAATAAAGGTTGTCATTTTGTATTTCTTGTCTAATTCATGCGAAATTGTGAATATTTTTATCCATGTATGTAATTTATTTTTATACATGTTTAAAATGAGTATGATATGCTAGATACTAACACTTTATATATGATGCTTTCAAATCTCTTGGTTGTTGAGGATGAAGTGTAGGGAAAAGTATTGATCAAGAGCTCAATGGTGGCCATCTTTGAACATTCAATTGAGGTATGGTTTTTATCCCTTAGTTATTACTTTATTTTATATATCTATCATACTTGATAATGGATTGATTTCTTGTGTCATACTATCTCATGTGGTCCACCCCAAGCCATAGGAAGTTTTTCTCTGTAACAAAATTGGCGACTCTAATCGTGAATTTTCCTTTTTTGTTGGGGTTTGGGTGCATGTTTTGATCATATTTATCTTTGTTTCTATGTGTTTTTGTGTCATGTTCAATAGTATGTCCATTCATTGCAAATCCCTTGAAGTGGTTTGACTCTTAAATTTCTTTTTAGCACCTTTCTCTTTCTATACACGGGTCATAGAACATACAGTTGCATATATACGTGGGTTGTACTCTACCTAGTTGCGTACATATGATGTTGTTCTTTGAACAATTGCATACACCTCCCTTTTGGGTTCACTTATTAATGTATGAAGATGTTGTGTGCGTTGTGAGTCTGGTTGAGTCTTCTTGGGTACCTATGCTATCTCTTGATTGCTTTTTGTTATGACCAGAGACCTCTTTTTATTTATTTTTCTTTGAAAGTATTTATTTTTTATTTATCTCCATTTTAGTTTTTCCATTAGTGCATGAGTTTTTTAGTCTCGGTGTCTTTCTTGGCTTATGCTTGCTTCTTGTTGAAGGGGATGAAAGTGTTTATGAATTTTATTTCATTTTCATTCATTTATACTGAAAACACAAAAATATTTCTATAGTTGCATGCTTGCTTGCATCTTGGATTGAAATTGAAATTGGTTCTTTCATTAGGTTTGCTTAGATGATATTAGTGTTCAGGATTTCATATAGGAATGATTTCATTTGCATTTGAAAAAGAAGGATTTTTTGTGCATTACATATAGTGGAATACCATTTTTCATTTGAAAACAAAGTTGCACTTGGCATTGTTTTTAGGTGTTCATATTTGCTTCATTGCTGAGTCGTAACATCACTAGTTGAACATCCATTTCCCTTGAGTAATTACACCCACTAAAATTAAGGCTTAAATTAAAATTGATTACAACCATTTTATTTTACAGGGTGCACCAACAAGATTAGGTCTTACAGTCTTGGAATAGGATGTTGTGAGTACACTTCTCCAATACTATGAAACAAAACAACGAGGTTTCTATCCAGGTGAGAAGTGAAACCCTTTGTATAATAAGTGTTCTCAAGAGGCTCCTCTTACACTGAAGTTAAGCAGGAGGCAATGCACACATTTGTGGTGGGGATATTCCTCTAATACCTTATGTTTTTTAACGCAAAAAATTTCTCACATAGCTTTGCATGGTCTAAACCACATACATACATCATTCTCCTACCATATTTCCCTTACTTTTGACCTTCAAAATTGTATTTCAAGTCCAAAACATCATTATTTACCATGGTTTGCCTTCATTCTCTCCCAAAAAATGATACAAACCAAAAAAAGGGATAAAAACCCTAAAAAGGGCTTAAAACCCTAAATAGGGTTCCAAAACCCTAAAAGAGAGAAAAGGTCAAAAAACCTAAAAACATATTATAAAAATAGTGTGAAGGTCTCTATCAGAATATTCTTACACCCTTTTTCCATTATTTTATTCACCGAGTACAGTGAGCCACCTTTTTCTCTCAAATTATTCACACCCCATTTTTTCCATCATCTCATTTCTGTACCATTCCCACTTAGAATGTTGAGACATTATTCGTACCCACATTGAAAACTAGCCTTTCGAGAGATGAACCATTTCCGAGATGGGCACAATAGCCCATTTTTAGAAGAAAGAAGGTCTAACTTTCGTGTATTTTATTTTATTTAGTTTAGTCATATATGTTTATTTATTTTGTTTTACTAATATTGTTTATTGTTGTAGCTTTATTTCATGAACTCTACCTTACTATCCCATTTGCATAAGGTTGGTTCTTTTGCATGTAATAGGGGTTAAAACCCTGTTACAGTTTTGGCGACTCCACTGGTCAATCCTCTCAGATCCTAGTTTTGCAGGTTTTTCTTTAGTTTTTTTATCAAGCCATCACCAATCGTCCCCCCACGTAGTTGATAAGATCCCTCACAGCACTAGTTCCTTCTCCCCTTCACCCCTATCGGCCCTATTTTCTGATTTTTTTCCTTGTCCGACACAAGTCGTTCCTATCAAGTCAAAAGTCACGACACAATCACTCCATTTCTCCTGTTAAGCATGAACTAGAACGTGACCTGCCTCATAGGGCCCATTCATGCCTATTTTGGCCAAAAGAGCAAGACTAGTCACCTCTGTACCCTCATTTTGAGTGACTCAGACATGCTTGCTCCTCTGTTAGGTGCAACTTGTCTGTTTTTTGAGCCGATTGCCTCTGTTTTCATGTTTTCTATGAACCAGATCACATATGCTCCACCAATAGGGATGAATTTCAGTTAACAATCTGTTTTTCATTTCTATTTCAAACCCTTGTCCATCCTACACTTTGTTCAGATCGAATTTTTCTTTTCATTCTTGCTTTGGTACATCCCTTTGCTTGTTTTTTGAAGAGAATTCCATTGTTATTTATTTATTTAATAGTTGGAAGGAAAGTTTTGTATAAAAGTGCACACACATTCACACCATTAAAATAAGATGTTTGGTTCATGACTCTGAGAAAATCCTTAAAATTAATCAAATCAACATAATAACATTCAGTTTGGGACATAAGTCCCATCTGCCACAACTATGGGAAGTACTTGGTCTTTTCCCTAAAACTCATTACGAGCAGTACCACAGGAACCCTGAAGTAGCTAGCCATTGAGAGGACCTTCCAAGAGAAAAGGGGAACGACCCCCATTGGATTGACTAGATTCCCACCTATGAGGAAAACCAAAGAGATGTCATTTGTGGCCAAATGGCTAGTAGTTTTACCTGCTTTGTGGAGAGAGGCGTACTGCCCCAGTAAGCAAGCCGTTAGACAACCTTGGTGGTCAAGTGAATCCTTTTGAACCAATAAGAAGATGATTTAAAGTTGGGTCCATATTCATTTCCTGTTACTACTATAAACCATCATTGCTCCACCATGTTATTCCTCTCGACTTAGGGGGTACTCCTCTAATTTTGGTTCTTTGGACCATCACTTTCGAAGCCCTCACTGACAACACTGTTTACCTTCATAGGGACACATGGCCTCTGAATCCGATTCAGATTACTACCAATGTAAGCCTACTTTGTTTACTAACCTATCTAAATGAATGGCTAGCATACATCCTGGTCCCTCCCACGGAGGGATAATTGGTGGAGGACCTACGTCCTTTCCATCCATAATTATAGGTATCCCTACAAGTGGTCCCAACACCATTGTACATGTTGTTTTAGGTATGTTATTGAGTAGTAGCATCCCCGCACCAGCTACCACAATTCCTACTGTATCACCTTATATACCTGGGGGCAGCGGTCCTTCCATGACTATTCCGACTATTCCTGCTATGGGAAATCAACCTCATATACCCGAAACAATGCATGGACATTATGTTCCTGCAAACTACGGTGCCATTGTCAGCCAATCCCAAGACAACCTCGGGTCTATCCTACCTTTTATGGCTCATCTTAACCTTCCATATTTATCTAGGTTAACGAATGACCCTATTAGTCATTAACCCCATTGGTTTCCCATGCTTATTGAAATTGCTTCAGACATCCCAAAGTTTAAGGGAAAGGCGGGCGAGGAACTCCAGAACCACATCATGTCTTTCCATTTATGGTGTTCATCAAACAACATTGTGGAAAACTCTGTTATACTAATTTTGTTATAGCGTACACTTATAGGTGCTGCTTTTAAATGGTACATTGAGCTGTCTCATGCCTCTTACCCCAATTTCTCCTCACCTTCCTCCATGTTCCTCCAACAGTTTCAACTACCCATCTGATATGATGACAAGGTGGAGATCCTTCTATATTGCCATAAAAATACAGCTACCCATATCAAAGACCACATCCATGGGTGGTGATGGAGATATATCATGTGCAAGATCCAACTGGATGATAGGATATTCCTTGACTAATTTTTAAAGACCTTACTCCCACCCATAGCCAATGACGTCACCTCTGAGTGACCCCAATCTAAGGAGGAGGCCATCTTAAAGGCTCAACAGTTCGACTTAATCTATGCCCAGCATGGGTATTTATATACCATCATACCAGATTCTCCCCATGTTGGAACCTCCCATTGTCATGCATCGAGGGAATCCCATGCTGCAAATGGTGTCATCGGATCTATCACACGATACCCTCAGTACTATGTGGCACATCCTATGATGCCACCACACCTAAGTAACACCCATAGTGTTTCACAACCAAACAATATCCTCGATTATTCATGGATGATGACTTAGTCCGAAGCTACCCCCTCCTATGCACATCCCACGCCAAATCAACACGTCCATGTGTCGGCTTGGCCGACATAGTCATATTTTGGTAAAGTGGCCATATTTGTAGCCCCTCTAGCTCCTCCAGTCTATTATGCACCACCATTGCAATACATTCTTGATCCATCCCTGTCCCCTCTAGTTTCCACAGGATAAATTTTCACTCAGTAGAACCCTCCCAAGCAACCCTGCCCCAATAACCAATAACGGAAGGGAAAGAAAAATAAAGGAAGAAAAATAATCAGACACAAGGAGGTGGCCAACTGCCTAAACTTCCCACCAACAATGACGCCAACCCATCGACACAAACCCCCCAGCATCTTGACCAACTGGGAAAGAACCCACAGTTACAGACCAATCATTTGTGTGCATTAGGAAACACCTATGGTCATTACATGCATATGTTCCCTCACATGGATCACGTCCAACAACTTCTCCAAAATGACACTCAATAGGATGCCAACGCAGCGTCCCAAGCTCAGCCCAACCTAGCACCACCGGCTCCTCTGCCTATGGTCCTCCAAAACCCTCTACCACACCAAGGAATGGTTTCAACCCAACCACTCAACCGATCTCCTCCTGTAGCTCCTGTCATGGCCCCACCTATAGAGACTAGAGTCCATCACCTCATGATGGTGTTGTTTGATGTCAACCTCTAGACTCGACGCAACCAGTATGCCTCTTATACCCCTCCACTTATCTATAACCCCCACTGATGGGGCAACCAGAGTCCCACTATTTCCTATACGATGTATCGCCAACAACGCGACTGATCGAGCTACCCTAAATTATACCATCGTTGATGACTTGGCCCAATCACCTAGACCCGTGTTTGCTCTAGAATTGCTGAAAAATTTACCAACACAACAGAAAGTGTTTTTATCCACACTAGGTGTCATTGATCCCTCTGATTCTAGGTTGATCATGTTTGATCTAGATCAAGGAGAACCTAGGATGTCGTCCACCATCTCCTTCCAAGTTCCAGTCTCAATTCAGAATTTGGTCATACATCGATGTATCATTGATGAAGGGGAATCCTCATGTGCTATGTCGACCTTTGTCTAATAGAAACTTGGGTCCCCTACCCTTTGAAATTCCACTAGTGCCCTCCGTGCCTACAATGACCGCTCTGCAAAGGCCCAGGGAATTCTTATCAATGTTCCTATTTCATTAACTAATGAAATGATTTTGATTGACATTAAGTTTATTAACTCCCAAATTCATTATAACCTCTTTCTTAGATGTATCTACATGTATTCCATCAGAGCCATGGCCTCCACCGTCTTTCGACTCCTGATGTTTCCTCGTGATGGAAATATCACGACTGTCAACCAGCTGACTTACTATGATTTGTAGGGGCTGGCCACATCAGAACATGTCATTCCTACCATTCATACTGCCATTGACAATGTGTCCATCCCTTCCATATCTATTTTAGGCCCAGGAATATTTTCCAAGACTCTTATGGCGGGCACCTTCCCATCTTTACCACCTCTCCCTTCTCTGAGTGACACAACGGATTTGTGTACTATCACATCCAGTACCATCCCAAACACATCACAACATCAGTCGTAACGCCAACACTGCCACCCTGGAATTATTGGGGATCCTTCCTAATCCACACAATTCCCTCCCTGTTTCCACCATATGGTATTGTGATCAAGCCTATAATGGCTACTCTTAATTTACCTAATTTTACATTGGGAATTCGCATGTGGTACCTTGAACCACCTACCCCACCTACGATACCCCAGGTTGTGTGAACCTATTGAGATGGAGTAATACCCTCCTCCTGGCCCATAGAACATACTTTTCATCCCCAAAATAGACACTCCTCTCCCAAAGAAGGTTGGGGGAAAGTCCACCAAAGCAACAATCGATCCTCTCCTGACTCCACCTTGCACTTTGTGCGATATCCAAGTTCATGCAACCAAAAATTGTCTAGAGATACCTATCCTTTGCATACACATATATACTATGGATACAGCCGATGGTACTCCAATAGTCATGATCCCAGATATGCCAACAGTCAAGAACAAGCCATGGAGGACAAACCATCCTTGTGCAATTGGTGGATTGTATGGCCACTATTCTCACCATTGACAAGACTTGTCCAAATATCGGTCAGTCCTTCATGACCTTTGAAAACACTCATGAGTCCAGAACCACCATCACTGAGGAAATTCACCCTCCATATTCCTCTTTGAACACAACCACCATTTAGACAATATCTATTTCCAGTAGTACTTTACCATCCTCAACCATGGGAGATCCATCTGATCTATCTTGACACCACTTTCATGGCGATAGAGAGATCGTCAAAACCACCATCGGTTTTACCCCATTTCACTTAGACCATGACGTGGAGTCAGTTCTTCCCATTGAATTCTAGATTCCTCCCCCACTTGTTTTGCTCCAACTACAGAGTCTCCAACGTAAGGCCAATTTCCTTCACCAGAAGTCCTATGCCTGAGTTGCTCACCATGCAACACTTGGGGAACGATTTTTATTTTTTATTTTAAATCAATTTTACTATGAGTTGGTGGCCCCCTCCAGTAGTTTATCCACGTTTAGTCGTAGTGAGTCCATTGTGAAAATCCTTTGCATCATGTTCACGTGAGTAGGTGGATATAACCCCTTCTTCTACACCATTGGTAGCCCATTGGATTGTGTGGTCACACATCTACACATGCACAGAGTATGTTGCATGTATGACCTAACTACCACTATGATAGCATACTTTCAAGTCCCAAGACCTTCCCTAGAGGTTGAGATCTCCCCATATCTCCCTGGTATTCCATGCCCACATATGGATCATCCTCTACAAGGATAGGAATATGCCACCATTGTGCAAAAAGCTCCTAGGTCAAGAAATGATCTTCCAGACTGCCTCCATCCTTACCAATTTTTTAGGCCATTTCCTAGAGTCACATCAATTTTCATACCACCACACAAATAACACATCATACGTTGAGCTAGCTCCGTACCCATAGGCCTCCATTTGGTCTAGTTTTTACCCATGCACCACTACACCAGGGGCAACTTCACTAGATTCTAGTGAGAGTCATCTAGATTCCATTTGAGACGTATTTTGCATCACTGTGTTTGGTTTTTCATCCTCTGTCTTTTGATGAGACCCTTGTCTCATGCTCTCACTATGATTTTCTAGGCCATTTCCTGGAAATCACCATGATTTGAATTCCATCATGCGAATATTCCTTTGTCTATATTACCATGTTCATGATCCATTTGCTCCATCCATACTACATAGTTGGCCATTTTTTACTTCCATCCATCATCCTGCAAGGGGGCCCCAATAGTTTAATGCATTTATTCCTCTCAACCATGTTCACAACATAACCTCTTTCCGTATATCGAACACTCCCCCCTTGCTCGATTGACCATTATGGAGTTTCTGTTAAGCTCTTTTCTAACTCCTAACAGAATGCAAATATCGTCGATCATGCTTGCTTCCTTTCACACTCGTTAAATTACTTCAAAGAGTGTCTATGTAGCGTTGTTTATATCCACTTTTCAACTATATAGTCTATGATAATAAAAGGACCACCTTGGCACATTCAATCTAAGAATGTTTCCCTTTGCATCCTTTTACAATTTCTCGGGAACTGGGACCGATCTTTATGAAAATGTTCATCATGGGTTGTCTTTAAGCTCTCTTCCAGCCTTATAATCATGAAAATATTGCCGAGAAAACTTGGTTTCATTCATGCTCATAAAAGTGTGTGAACTACCATCTAGTCAGTATAGGTTTAACCTTTTTCAGCCTGATTGGACTACAAACAGTAAAGAAGTATTCCTTCCCCAAAGGTTGGGAGAGCTCTCCTACACACACTTTTATCCTTTTTTCAGAATCAGGAGAGTAGATGCAAAAAGAGACCACACTGGATTATAATTCATGTTTTTAGACTCTCTAAAAATGAAAACACCATCGAGCATTTACTTTCTTTAGCTCATTAAAAATCCATGAGATCTTGTCATAAAGGTGTCTTTTGGAACCACCCTATATATTATAGTTTAGCATCTTTGCCTCATTGAGTTTCCTTTGTTCAAAGTATTCTGCGATGAGTCTTCCATGGATCCCCTGATTATTCATGTTCTAGTTACCTCCCTCAGGATTTCCCATTTGTGGTTATCTTCCCTGTATTACATTTATGACCCCTATCCCATGAGTCAGTTTCATTTTCTTCCAAGTTAGACCCATCATCATACTCTGAACAAAGGAAGTTTTTTATTCCCCCATATTTCCCTACCCCTATTCCCCCATTCAGTGTGCCAGTCCCTCGATTGTCCCACACCTTTGATTATCCCCCTCGTGCTTCTCATTAAGGAAACATTATTTCCTTGACTATTTGCAGGTATCCCTCTGTCAACATCAACAAATATTTTCTAGAAGATAGACCCAGAGGTCCTTGTATCCTAGTTTCATTCACCTTATTGACGATTTCCTTTGACAACTTGAGAGGAGTCATTAGTGCCTCTCAAGGTGGTTGTGTCTCATGTGCGTGACTTCAGCTACATCATCGCACCATAGATATTTATACAGGGTATTTGTCTATGGATTATTTGATAGAATACCCCAGTTTTCACCTGAATCTAGCACATTGGTGAGTCTATTAGGGGACCGAGATAGGTTCATGTCCCTTGTGATTTCTGGATTGTGTTGGAAACAATGTTCAGAAAACCCAGTGCAGTGCTTCCATGTATCTCCAGTATTGATGCGGCAAATTATACCACAAATATTCTGACTCCCCATCATGGAATCCCTCCAGTTATGTACACTTCTATTATCACTCCAGGAAACTCCTCTAGGTTGTTATTGTGCAGAAATAAACACCTTATAACTGAAGGTTTGGGGTTACCAACATACTCATAAAACTTGTAGGAAATCGACCTTAGAGTACAAAAAAGGAAATAGGAGGATATAAAAGACTCACCCGATATACGACGATTGATCCTAGCTTTGTCCTCTTCCGCTCTGCTTCTCCTCCAAAGCCTTCTGGGATGCTTCTCCTTCACCTGTCAAGAGAAAATCCTCCAAGTGCAAGATAATACATGTATATAAAACAGGTCAGATAAATCATATACAGAGTGCTTAATCATAAGTATTCATCAAACCATCATACATGAAAGATATTCAAGACACATATGGAAGAATGATTCCCTTTATTAACAATAGTGAATGAGTTCAGATTACAACCCAACGCCTGAGACAAGGACTCCTCTACAACCAAAGGATTCTGAGTTCCACTGCTCCAAAGACTTCTAAAAAGACTCCACTAGCATAACTTTTCTCTCCAAGTATGATTGATTAATACCCTCCCCAAGGCCTTTATTTATACTTGGTGAAATAAGGCAGTTTCGAGGGTTGAGGAGGTTGAGACAATTAAGATAGTTATAGTTAAGGGATTAACAAATCTTAGATAATCGCGATTTATTATTTTTAATGTCGAAGGAAGGTGTACACGGGTATTAATACTGGCAACTCACGTATGACACACGAGTTTCTCTAAGGGGAACTCATGTACAAATATGTACGCGAGATTCAATTACCGATACTCACGTATAACATGCAACATGCTTTAACGAAAGACACGTGTGTACACGAGTTGCATATAGGAAGAGGCGCGTACAACACTTGACATATTTAAAGGTAAAAATAACTAGCTGGATGGATGATAAATGTAGTTCATAATATTCCCATCTATAGTGTTTTAGGAAACCTTCAATCCATAAATGTCCTTTTGTGTGCCAACATAAGAAATGTCGGCACTCGGACGGAGAGGTGCCATTCATGTGGATAACAGATGCCCCCCAATGTGTGAGATCAGAGGGAAACGATGGCCGAAATACATTATAATCTTTATCTTTGGAGAACTCAGAAATCCAATGGAGTAGAGATAGTACCTGAAACAAATACGTAATAATTTCATATACAAAATCATATCTGAGGATTCTATGTTCAATTTATTGGAACACTAGCTCCTTTACAATAGTTGAGTACATCATATGATATGGGTATGAAACCACGTATATTACAAAGGTGGATCGAAGCCAAAATATACAAAAATGATGAGTCTTAAAAGATCTTGAAGCGGTGTACATGAATAGAACATAATATTGCGCAACTTAGTCCATAGGTGAGGAACTAAGGTCTTCATAAACTATCCCAAAGAACCAGTACAATCCAAGCCATGTGAATAAAAGTAGGTTGAATTCAAACATGGAAAGGATTCAACAGTTTTTCAATCAATAAGTAATAATTAACAACTGAAGCAAATGAATTCACCAACGAGGAAAGTGAATCCTGAGGTATGATCATAAAAACTCTAGGTCTTCATCATCAGGAAGTACTGAAACGGAACCTGGCTATGATAAGGAAGGCAATAGATCCTCCAACAGATCACAAGAGTGACTAGGAACTGGGTAAACGAAGGGAGACACAATAGATAACAGATATAACAATGATGGGATCAGGATATAGATGAAACATTGGGTGAAGTCCTTGAATAATGAGCACGACACAAAGATGACCCAAGGCAGATTTTAACCTGTAAATAGAACAACTAGACTTATCTGTCATGTAGGAGACATGATCAGATTTCCCAAGTATAATGGACAAGAGGAGGAGTAGGAAACTCAAAGTAATAGCTGAACGAAAAGTGATCACTGAAACATGGGTATCAGAAAAGACAAAGAGTGCTATGTTCAAGGATGACATGCTGCCACTACTGAAAACAAGAGAAAACTTCTTCCTTACCTTCCCTATTAAATTTTAACGAGTCCATGAAAGTTAACCCGGACCCCTCTTCATTTTTTAACAAGCTTGAAGAGACGGGAAAATAATTCTTGATAGTGTCACTGATTCATGGATTTAATGAGCCCGAACTAGTACATGCTCAGTTGGTGTTTTCACATTTAGAGAGTCTGAAAACTCCAAAGAAGACTCCAGGGGGGTCCTTTTTCATCCAATTTAGTCTATTGAGGCCGAAAAAGTATAAAACATATCACAGAAGAACTCTCTTAACTTCCGTAGAAGAAAAGGTGAACCTTTTTCGTACTTAGTCAGGGAGGTCCGAAAAAGGTTAAATTACCACCTACCCAATGCTCCTTCCAAAATAGCATAAAATAGCTTGAGTTTTATGAGTGTGAAGGAAAGCAAGATCACTCGGAAATATCCATTTGATTACGAGAAATGGGGCTTACAACAATAAACTCGTTGCTTTGTTCTTAAGTGTTTAACGAGCATGAAAAAGACACAAAGTACACTAGGAATCTTTTTCATGTTTAGGTCTAGAGCACGAAAAAGAGAAAACTAAGCTCATACTGGGTGTTCCTTTTCCGTAAATTTAGTCACTCAGGTCCGGAAAAGTGATAAACCTATGCCTGAGAATACTCTTCTCAATTCAAAATAGAAAAGCAAGGGATCCTTTCTTGTGTTATTCTGCATGGTCCGAGAAATAGATAACCTACCACCAATGTGGATGCACGTTCACATATTCTTAACGAGCTTGAACAGACAAGTTAACTCAGCAGTCAAGTCTGTTTTGAAGGAGTCAGACCTGGGCCTAAAGAAACTCCATAAGGGCAGGGGATCCTATAAAGGGATAGCTTGTAAAAAGAGATTCAAAAGAATCTCTATTTTGCATGAAAAATAGCTAAAAGAATACCCCTATACCTGAAATAGTTGCGGCATGAGTACCAAAGAACAAGATAGGCTTGGAAGGAAGATACTCATGAAAAACGGGTCCTATCCATGGAAGAACAATGGTAAAAGCAGGGAACTAATGGTTTTTAATATCATAGTCCGTGGAAAAAATGTTGATTGCTAAGGTTAATGTGGATTGAATATAGATGCCAAAAATGTATTGGAAATGATAAAACCACCCTATTGGAGCAACAACACTTTATAATGATGAAAAACCTATTTCAAAGCAAAAAAGAAATATGGTATTAGTTGAATGGATTTTCAAACTATAGAAAAGACTCACTTGGAGAAATAAAATTTCTATAAATAGTTGAAAATCACAACAAAATTCACCATTTGGAATTTTTAGCCATAAAAAGCAAGTTATTTTCTCTACCTTTGTTCGATCGTTGTGGACAATCTAACCGACGAAATCAAATTCTACAAGTTGCAGGTAAGCCTTGTTAACACCCAAAAATGGTTAACTACCTCATCTACCTCACAACATGGCTCATTTGTCCATTTGCCTACAATATTTCCCTGAAAATCCCACAAAACCATCTAAA
>LPNX010396807.1:57125-68207 GCA_001517045.1 Pseudotsuga menziesii | reverse complement strand
TTCTCGGAATATCCCTGTATAGGGAATATTGCGGTTAAAGGACCAAGCGGCAGATTTACCTTTCTGAACGTGTCATGAACGGGGTATCTTAGTTACCATTTTTCTAGCATTTGACTACCCGGTGTCCCTCCCAGTAGGGGGATACTTTAGCCACTTGGCTTTCCTATCCATATTGTCTGACTTGGATTTCATCACCTTGCAGAGGATGTGTCTAGTTGAGTCATAATACTACTAGTTAGGAGTTTGCATGCTCCCTTACCTCCTTTTGGTCTAGTGAGTCCACCGTTTTCTATTTTTAGCAAACCTATTGCTTGTTGGTATTCTAACCATTTTTTGTTGACACTCCACCTATTGTAGCATAGCTGTTACAGTGGGCGTTTTGAGTTGATTGTTGGCCTGAGCGCCCTATTTTTTTAGCTCTCCTTCTGTACACTCGGTTGCATTAGGGTTTTTTGATCCTTTTTGTAGTTACCTCAACTCCCAGAGATTTGACATCCTTTATCACCATTGCTTCCCCGAGACATTCTCGGCGCCTCAGAGGCGAGCCCCCACAGCATGGATCACTTGATACCACTCATCGTAGATCTCAAGCCTTGTCACTTGACTCCACTCGTCAGTGGCATAGGACTCCGTCACCAGATTCTGATGCCCCTTATTTTACCTCCGACTCGGAGCCTGAATCCGAGAACACCCTTTACACTGCCCCTACTAGCCCCATGGATGGCGTGAATCCCACTCCCTTACTGGGAGGGACCGTTGGTGGCACATCCACCACTACACCAGTTATCACACCTATCATGGGTATGCCCTCCACGGGAGGCCCATCTACCGTTCCCCTCGCCATACCTATTCCCACGGCGGGAATACCTATTCCTACTCTATTAGTGGTTCATACTACCCATGTTGGTGCAGGACCGTCCCATACCACCTTAGTTCCCCCACTTGGGGGTAACCTCCCTCACATGACCCCTCCACTTGGGGGCATGGGCCCCAACTTGATCCAACCCACACCCATGTCACACCCTTCGTTCAGTTTACCATACATGGCTAGCCTCAACCTACCTGACCTAGCCAGATTAACCAACGACCCCATCCGACACAACCCTGCATGGCCCCCCATGCCTACCAAGCTCCCCTCTGACATCCCTAAGTTCGAGGGTAAGGCAGGTGAGGACCCACAGAACCATATCATGTCCTTCCATCTATGGTGTTCCTCAAATTCCATAGTAGACGACTCCATTCGCCTCCATTTATTACAGCGCACTTTCACTGGCTCTGCTGCCAAATGGTATATCGAGCTGCCCCATGGAACCCATGCCACCTTTACGTCCCTGGCCTCGACCTTCCTACAGTTCTTCCAGTTACCTGTCCGCTATGACGCGGGCGTGGAGATCCTCCTATCTTGCCGGCAGAACATGGCTACCCATATCACCGACCACATTCACGAATGGCGGCAACGCCGTAGCCTATGCAAAATCAAGTTAGATGACCGGATCTTCCTAGATTGGTTCCTCAAATCCCTCCTTCCGCTCATTGCTAAGGATGTGGCAGCCGAAAGACCCCAGTCGGAGGAAGAGGCTATCCTTAAAGCCCAGCAGTTCGATCTCATTTACGCCCAGTCAGGTTATCTTTATACCATCATACCTGACGCCCCTCGCGGCGATCCCTCCCAGCACGATGCGCCGGGGGCATCCCATGCTGCCGACGGCATCATTGGCCGTCTCTCTTCGCAGCCTCAGCCATTTTCCATAGCTCGTCCTCCCCCTGGTCCTGAACCTTCGCGGGCTACATCACAGTCCAAAGCAACCAACTCGTATGCTCAAATGCCACATCAACACCATTCCCATGGACCCTCCTGTCCACCTCAGTGTTTCAGCCATATGACTCCCGCTTATGCCCCCCCGATCGCACCTCAGCCCTACTATCATCAGCAGGCTGCACCAGCTCTTGCATCACCACAAGCTCAACCTCATTATTATCAGCCACAGCCAGCCCCTGCGGCAAACCCACAACCCGCTCCACAGCACTATCAACAACCCCCTCATGTAGCTGCACCAGTGCAGCCTCCACCTCCATACTATCCACCGCAGCCCGCTCCCGCACCTGCGCAAACTCAGAATCCACCTACTACCCAAGGGCAGGTTTACGCCCAAGAAAACCCGCCGCTAAACCAGAACAACCAATGCAACCAGGGCCAACAAAACCATGGCAGAGGCTGCAATCGTGGGAACAACCAACAGACTGAGCAAGCTGGTCAACACCCTAATCTTCCCGCTACTAATAACGCGGCCCCTACCAACCAAAACCCTGATCGCCCGCCCAAGCAGGCTAAAAACCCTAATTTGCGAATGAACTATCCTTGTTCCGTTTGCGGGGTCTATGGCCACTACACACATTTTTGTCCACTTATGGAACCAGTTCAACAACTTTTGGCTACTGATAGACTACGCCAAGGACAGGTGGCTCCTCAAGCACCACCCAATCCCCCACAACCTCAGCAGCCACCTTTGGTGCTACAAAACCCCTTACCAAACCAAATCTCAGTGAACACTGAACCATTGGCTCCACCTCCAGCTACTGCGCCCATCCAACAAATCACTTACGCGGCTCCTGATCAACCCATATTTGACTCAGGTACCCACCATCTGTTGATGATGTCCTCCGATGAGGTCAACCTCCAGACTCGGCGGAACCAATATGGCTCCACCCCGGAATCCCCTCCTGCCAATAACCCCGCTAACACTCATCCCACTGATCAAGCGTTACGTATACCTCCACCTCCACTAGATGGAGCTCCCAAAACAGCCCGTTTCCCACTTCGCCGTATCAACAACAACCCCAATGCGCGGGCTGCGTCTAACTACAGCATTGTCGATGATTTAGCCCAATCCCCCGTAGCCATGTCTACGTTAGAAGTCTTGAAAAACTGCCCTTTGCAGCGTAAGACTTTACTCTCAGCCATTGGAGCTATCGATCCAAATGATTCACAGTTAATGGCATTTGATTTAGACCAATCCGAACCCCGCCTGCCTTCCAATTTATCATTCCAAGTTTCTGTCTCCATTCAGAATTTTGTCGTCCATCAATTCATTATTGATGAAGGTGCCTCTACATGTGTCATGCCCATCTCCATCTGGCAGAAAATGGGATCCCCCCCTCTCCAGCAATTTTCTACTACGTTGCGAGCCTATGACGGCCGTTCAGCTCAACCACAAGGCCTATTGACCAATGTCCCCGTCGAGCTGGCTGGAAAAACCGTCCTAATCAACATCGAGGTTATCAATGCCCAGCTCAATTATAACCTGTTACTTGGTCGCAGCTACATGTATGCCATGCGGGCAGTCGCTTCTACTGTTTTCCGTATCATGATGTTCCCCCATGAGGGACGCGTGGTCACGGTTGACCAACTCACTTACCACAATCCCAATGCCCCTGCGGCGCCCGAAAACATCCTCCCCATGGTAGAACAACCTATATCAGGTGCCACCAACACAGTCGTTTCTTCTATAGGGCCCGTGCTCCCCATGGTTGAACTACCTATTTCGAATTCCACCACCTCATTTGTGTCTTCAGTGGGTCCCGGCGTTTACTCAGATGCACCAATGATCTCAACCTTCCCATCTATTCCACCCCCGTCTCCTACCACTGAAGTGTCCGACCTATGCACCCTGTCCCACATCACGCAGACTCCTACTAATCAAACACCTTTGTTGCCTAAACCCCCTTTGGTACCTAGTCAGATTGGTGCTACACCCATTCATACCATTCCTTTCCTCTTCCCTCCCTCAGGAGTGGCTAGCGCCCCGGTCATGGCTACCCTCAACCTCCCTGGTTTAACCTTGGGATTACCTGTTTGGTATCTTTCGCCTCTCGTTCGTCCCCCGACACCAAATGTCATCCTGCAACCGGTGCAACCCATCATCACTACTAATCAACCACCTCCCGGTGTCGCTACCCCGTCGCCCTTCGCAAAACCTCCCCCTCCTCTTACCAAACCCACTGGGGGCAGAGGCCCCCAACCTTACACTACTGTCCCACCTGCTAAGACAGTCAAAAACCCCCCTATGTTTCGTGCTCCTCCCAAATGCGCGCTATGCGACGAGTTGGGCCATGCGACTCACCTATGCCCTCAGTTACCAGCATTAAAGAAGTACATGCAAATACTCGACGACGACCCCACCATCCCGGTTGTCCATCTAGATCCAACCCCTATGCCTCGCGACAAATCCCTGCGCACTAACCACTCCTGTGCCTTATGCGATGTTTACGGGCACTACTCCCATCACTGTCCCGATCTCCCTGAGTACAGGCTAGCTCTCTTTGATATGAACAATCCGGAACTTGAGACGGCACCACTCATTATTGAGGAAATCCATTCCCCGGTCTCCTCCCCTGTCAAAGAGGTTAATACCACTCTCTTTGAAATAAACAATCTGGATCTCGAGATTTCCCGCCTCACCATTGAGGAAATCCATTCCCCAGTCTCCTCCCCTGCCGAAGAGGTTAATACCACTCTCTTTGAAATAAACAATCTGGATCTCAAGATGGCCCGCCTCACCATTAAGGAAATCCACTTCCCGGTCTCTCCCCCTTCCAGAAAGGTCAATCCCGTTCTTTTTGAGATGAACCATTTAGATCTTGCAAAGCCATCAGCCACCATTGTGGAGATCCACCCCCCGAACTCTCCCTCTTCCGAAGAGATTAATACCATATATATGATCTCTTCCATCACTACACCCCCGTCAATCGATTTGACGACCCAAACATTCCGTACGGATGAGGAAATTCTCAAAGCTCTCACTGCCCCGGACTATCCTTGGGATGACATGCACCACCGTTCCTACTTTCTCCCAGATGAATCTTCCTCTAACACTGCTACCCAATTTACAGTCGAGTCCAAAGACTTCCTTCCCCCCAAGGTTGACTGGTTCAAGGACCCGATTCCTGCTCCTGACGCCTTCGAAGAGGGTAACATGGCCAACATCTCACCTGTCGTCAAAATTGATATCGCTGCCCCCAGAGGGACCCCCGAACTCATCGCTTTAGGAGCATCTTGCACTGAGCAGGAGATCGAGGAATACAAAACACTCTTCAAAGAATTCTGTGATGTCTTTGCCTGGTCCTACACTGAAATGCCTGGTCTTGACCCTGCCATTATAGAGAACCACATTGACACATGGCCTGATGTACCCCCTGTTCGTTAGAAACAACGTCCTATACATCCCTCAAAACTCCCAGCTGTCAAAGCAGAGATTGAGAAGCTTCGTACGGCAGGATTCATTTATCCTATTGCCTATACCACCTGGGTTTCAAACCATGTTCCTGTCAACAAGAAACAAGGCACCATTCGAGTATGCACTGACTTCCGAGACTTAAACCGTGCCTGTCCCAAAGACAATTTCCCCACGCCATTCATTGACCAGCTCATTGATGCGTGTGCGGGGCATGAAGTCCTCTCGTTCTTGGACGGTTTTTCCGAAGACAATCAAATCCAAATCCGAAAGGAAGACCAATACAAAATAGCTTTTACTACCCCATGGGGCACCTTTGCCTATCGCGTCATGCCTTTCGGCCTCAAAAATGCTGGTGCCACATTCTAGCGGGCCATGACCTATTGTTTTCATGATTTGGTCCATATCCTGTTCGTCTACCTTGATGACCTTACAGCTCGTTCCTGAAAACGATCAGACCACCTTAATGACCTTCGGCAAGTCTTTCTGCGTTGTCGCAAATATCATATCTGCTTGAATCCACACAAGTGTGTCTTTTGCGTTCCGGCAGGCCGATTATTAGGTTTCATCATTTCCCAGAAAGGAATTACTGTTGATCCCCTGAAGTTCCAAGCCATCTTAGACCTTCCTTCTCCTCGAACGCTCCGACAACTCCAAAGTCTGCAAGGGCGATCCAATTTTCTTCGACGCTTCGTTCCTGATTACGCCACAACCGTCCACGGTTTCTTGCGCCTGCTCCATACCCACGTACCCTTTGTCTGGGATGCGCAAGCAGAAGCTGCATTCGAAGACCTCAAGAAAGCTCTCACACAAGCCCCCTTGATCTCCCCTCCGGATTTCTCTAAAGATTTCATCCTCTACGTCTCAGCATCTGAACATGCTGTATCCGGAGTCTTGGTTCAAGAAGACACCTCACGCCAAGAGCATGTCATTTACTACGTGAGCCAGACATTGTCTGGCCCACCCCTACGTTACCCATATGAGGAGAGACTAGCCTTAGCCATGGTATTTTCCGCCCAAAAATTGAGACACTACATTTTACTTAGTCATACCACAGTTGTCGCCGATTCTAACCCCATGGTATATCTCTTAAACCGGCGTCTCCTGCAAGGTCGTGTGGCTAAATGGGTCATTATCCTCCAGGAATATGACCTCACATTCCGAACACCTAAGAGCACTAAATCCCTTGCGCTTGCCCAGCTCATCACCGATCTCCCCTCCTTCATCCCGGCCCCACCTATCTCCGAGGAGTTACCCAATAATCACTTGTTCACCATCTCGTCCGAAGACCCGTGGTACGGTGATATCTTGTTATACCTGCGCACGCAAAATTTTCGACCCACCGTCACTCGTAATGGACGTCGTTGTATCCGTCATCAAGCCTCTCGCTACCTCCTCATCGGAGATGTCCTTTACCGGCGAGGAATCGACACGATTCTTCGTCGTTTCCTTACACACGAGGAAGCTGAACGGGTCCTTAATGATTGTCATAGCGGTGCCTGCGGTGGCCATCTCTCAGGAATGGCCACTGCCCAAAAGGTTGTCCGCACCGGATACTTCTGGCCTACACTTTTCACTGACTGCATCACTGCGGTCAAGCATTGCCATAACTGCCAACTTTTTTCCCCCAAATCCAGGACACCACCTGCTCCGTTACACCTAGTCGTCACCGTTGGTCCCTTTTGTAAGTGGGCCATCGACTTCATGGAATGTAGACCCACATCTGCGAACGGCCATAAGTACATCGTTGTCTCCGTCGATTACTTCACCAAATGGGCAGAAGCCATGCCCACCTTCAACTGCACCGCTGAGACTGCCGCCCGTTTCTTTTTCAACCACATCATCACTCGATTCGGGGTCCCTAAACAGTTAGTCTCAGACCATGGATCACACTTTGAAGATTCCGTTTGGCGCGAATTATCCACCTTCCTCAAATTTCAACACCAGTTTTCCTTGGCTTACTACCCTCAAGGAAATGGTCAAGTCGAAGCTGTTAACAAAATCCTCAAAACCATACTCCAACGTACTGTTGATCGACATAAGTCCAATTGGCACCATATGCTATTCCTTGCCTTATGGGCTTACCGTACCTCCACCAAAACCGCCACCGTTTTTACCCCTTTTCATTTAGTTCACGGTGTGGAGTCTGTCCTCCCCATCGAGTGTCAGATACCTGCCTTGCACATCGTCGTTGAGCTTCTACCCAATACCTCCCCCCTTGAACACCGTTTGTTATCCCTCGAACAAGACGATGAAGATCGTCGCGCCACCCTCCAGAACATCGAGGCCGCCAAAATCCGCTCCCAAGCCAGTTATGACAAACATGTTCACCCCCGAACTTTCCATGAGGGGGACCTCGTCCTCGCCTATGACCAAGCCAACGACAAAAAAGGTAAAGGAAAGTTCGAATCCATGTGGCAAGGCCCTTACATTGTGCAGACTTGCCTCGGCAAGGGGGCATACGTGTTAGCTAACTCTGAAGGCCAACCTTTACGCAACCCCCGCAATGGGTTGTACCTTAAACGTTTTTACCCATAACTGAAGCCGCGACCTCATTGGTCCGCATTGTACAGTTTGGTCTCCTTTTTTGTTTTTTACCTTTTCTACCATAATCTCACATTCATCGTCTTTGCATGCCCACAGATGGACCATCTTCCACCTCGTTACATTGGCTACGCTGATGGGGCAAGCCGCTGGTCTCCCAACTTGGCTTCTGCAGCATGGGTCTTGTATTCCCCTTCCCACGAACTGATTCATCTTGATGGAACGTGTATAGGTGCTGCTACCAATAACCAGGCAGAGTATGATGCTATGACCAGTCTCCTGACTGCTGCCCTCCAGAGGGGCATACGTCACCTTCAGGTATTCTTAGACTCCCAGCTACTTGTCTCCCAGCTCAACAAATGCTACCAGGTACGCGATCCTTGCCTCTTTAGAAAATTCATGTGTACAAAACAACTTAGCCGACAGTTTGAATCCATTACATTCACAAATGTCCCAAGAGCTCAAAATAGTGTTGCAGATCAAATGGCTAATAATATCCTCGATTGGCATATCAATCATACCATATAACACCTCCATCAAGCATCTCATCCAACCATATAAAAAACCAAAAAGACTGCATTACATCAACATTTGCATCCATACACATAAACCATAAATATCCATAGGGCATCCATGTGCCTAATCATACATACATCATACTGCATCACATAAAATACGCAGGGGGCATCCACGTGCCCAACACCCTAGACTACTTGCATCCATGTGCAATACAAACACATCAAACATCATAAAGCGCATCCATGTGCGTACAACCAAGCCAATATCACAACAAAAAGTGCATCCACGTGCATAAATATATACATATCCAAAAAATACATGTTACAAGACTATACATGTCCTGAGTACCCCTGTACTCAGCTATACAAAAATGCATATACATCCATCAAGCCTCATATACTACAAGCCGTAGCTACAAAAAAAAAAAAAAAAAAATCGGGGAGAGTCCCCTGCTCTCTCCCTAATGGGAATCATACCCTGGATCACTATCCGTGTCAGTAGCCTCGAAATCCTCCCCCTGCCCCTCCAACGGCAAGTCCTCATCTCGCCCGGGCCCCTGAGCCCATGCCCGGTCCGCCAATAGAGCTACACGGATCGCAACCGCTCTAAAGTCGCGCGGCGCCTCCAAGCAATCCCGGATCATAGCAGGATCTAAGTATCGCCACCCCCGGTCAGTCACTCCCTCCAGTAGCCACTCTAACAGCACCAATAAGGCCTGCAGTGTCCCCTCAGGGTCTGGGCGATGACCAGCTCCCTGCCCAGGCAAAGCCGGAATGGCCACAACCCCTCTACAGGGCACATGATCCGGCGGCGGCCTCGGACCCACATCTGCAAACACCCAGTTGTCAGTCACATATATCAACCATATATCATATATAAAAACTGGACAATACAATTAAAAAATACATACCATCTGGACCCCATGCCTGTCCTGGTGGCCGTGGCGCATCTGGATCCCCTGTGAAGTCCATATCTCTGTAGGGATAATCCTCCAGCGCCAGTGGTAACTGGAGCCACTGCATATACAGCTCCCGAGTAAAATACCGCCCAATGTCCCCGCCGCCATGACGACGCATCATCTCTCCCCACCGTATCATCCGAGGCTCCTTTAAGCCTCCCTCTCTGACCAGCACCCGCGGCCGCAGTGTGGGGACCCTCTCCATGAAGAATGCAACTAGAAAGGAACCAAAACAGAATCCCTTGCCAGCTTCCTTCGCTGCACGCAGGTCAGGAACATCTGGCCCCACGCAAAGTAAGTCCCAGCCAGTACTCACTCTATGATCTGCATCTGACCCCCGGACACCTTCTCAGGTGCCTGGGATCCCAAAATCCGTACCACACAGGCCGCCATCGCATGTACTGCTGGCTCCCGTAAGTCCTGAATCCGGAATGCATTCCTATGCACCCTCGCGTCTACCCTGCAGAACCGCACTGCCAAGTCATCTATATCCAGATCTGCGGAGACCCACGGCTGTGTATCAGCTGCCCTCCACAGGCAGGGTAACCCTGTCAAGAAATAAACATCAACCAGGGTGAGGTCCACCCTCTCTCCCTGCACCCGAAATGCCTGTGTCTCGGGCTCCCAGAAATCAATCAAGCGGTTCAGCAGTAACCCTGCTGACCGTATCATCAGGATCTCAGCGAACTTCAGCAGTCTGAAGAGACCCAGCATGGATCGCACCCGCCGGTCCTCTCGGATGGCAGTCACTAGGTCCTCTGGCATCTCTCTCTCCCGCCATATCACTCGTGGCATCCTGCAAATCACACAAAGAAGTCTCATTAGGCTCATGTCCAAATAACAGACCTGCCCCCCCATCCATAACCCAGAACAGCCACGGTCCAGACCGTGGCTGTCAAGCCCGACAGTCGTGGTCCAGACTGCAGCTGTCAAGTCCCATAGTCGCGGTCCAGACCGCGGCTTTCAAGCCCGACAGTCGCGGTCCAGACCGCGGCTGTCAAGTCCCACATTCGCGGTCCAGACCGCGGCTGTCAAGCCCGACAGTCGCGGTCCAGACCGCGGCTGTCAAGCCCGACAGTCGCGGTCCAGAACGCGGCTTTCAAGCCCAGCAGTCGCGGTCCAGACCGCGGCTGTCAAGCCCAGCAGTCGCGGTCTAGACCGCGGCTGTCAAGCCCAGCAGTCGCGATCCAGACCGCGGCTGTCAAGCCCAGCAGTCGCGGTCCAGACCGCGGCTGTCAAGCCCAACAGTCGCGGTCTCTGACCGCGGCTGTCCTGGTCAAAACTCGCGGTCGGAGACCGCGGTTTTGACCACTAAACCCGCAGTTTACCCCTGTCGACCATACAATATCCTCCCCTGGGGGCCCACCAACCCTCCCAACCCAAAAAATAAAATAGGTGTAAGTTTAACGGAATACCTGGCTCTCCCGAATATCAAATCCGCCGGTCGGATCGTCCAAAAATCACACGCAAGCTCTGGTTCACTCCGATCGCAAATCAACCTCGAATAGTACAAATGACATGTCATGTTGGGCCCACTTACTATTTATAGTCAGTCGACTTTGTTCTTGTTTTGACCATTCTGGACCCATACGGAGTCTGTTTTCCGAACCGTTTCCACCATTGGAATCAGCACGACGAGATCATCCCAATGGTCACCTCGTTGCATCTTTTTGACTACATCATTTTTTGCCCATTTTTTAGACACCAACAGTTGCCTCGATTTGCGTGCCACTTAGGCCGCTCTCCGTTTTTAATACTTTTTATATCACCGGATTCATTTTTCCAAGCTCGTGATGATGCTTGAGATCATTCCTCGCTCTCATGTAATAC
>LPNX010396807.1:2131-55031 GCA_001517045.1 Pseudotsuga menziesii | reverse complement strand
GAAGGACTCGATCATAAGGTGCACGAACCAGTAACTGTACCGGGAATGACCGACATGCAAAGTCAAGATAACTGAGGAATGGCCGACTCAGGTTTCAACTTTATTTGAACAAGAGCATAACGACAAATAGTGACTGAATGTAGGTAGCATAGACTCGATATGCAAAATTAGGATATCTCTGCGACACAGGAGGCATCGACAGAGGCTCCATAGGGACTAGAAGCTTAACCAGTCGGTGGAGATAAACTTAGATAAATGAGTACAACTCCTAAAGTAAAACTATTAACCCAACCAACAGATGTGATATATAGTGCTCTGTTCGAAGGTGACACGACTCAACTGCTGCCAAAGATAACATCTTTCCTTTTCTGACTTTTTGGTTTTTTAATTTTCTTTGTACTTTTTCAAATATTTGAAAAGCTTGAAAAAGAATAAAATTGCTTTATAGTTACAAACTAGGAGGAGATGAGTGTCAAATAGGCAAACAAACTAGTTCCAAACAGTGGAACATACCTATGCTCGATGAAAGGATACATGTGTAGGATAGCGACACTTAGGGGAACATCCCCTCTCGGTAAAATGGGGAATCAAGATACAAAGGATATATAAAATGGCTCTGCATGGCTAGACAAGAGACAAGCTCGGGCTATATGGCTGATACTCAAAGTCAGGGAAGCCGACATAAGGCTCAATAACATAGGCAAAGCTCATGATAATGGAATTAAAACTTGACATAAGGGAGTCCGGGAGAAATAGGCTAGCAAAATATCGAGAGGAGTATGAGGCTCTTGCGAAATGTCATAGCAATACTATACAACGGACTCCCACACCCTAAAAGAAAAAATTGTCTGCATGGGAACCAATTGCAATTAAGGAGCTAACTAGGGCACCCATGTAAGGTCAAGCTCTAAAATTCTAAGCATGCCACTTCTAAAACAACAAGAAGGTTCTGTGACAAGATAGAATGGATTTGTACCTACGGTTATAATGAAATGGTCATAAGGTCATGCAAAATGCAAACAGTGGTGAAACCTAACCTATATGCCAGTTTAGACATGATACCTGAAATCGGCACAAACGGGTCAACACAATGGTCGAAATGACACTCAAAACGGTCTCCTACATCATATATTAATTAAAAACGGTCCAAAAGGATTAGAAATGGTCCAAACTATAGAAAAGGGGGTAAAAAATTTCAAAAATTTGAAAATTTTTTATAAATAGTAAAAAATTCAAAACATTATATAACATTTGAAATTTTTACCCAATTGAGCTCAGAAATTCAACAGCAAATTACGGGAGATCCAGCCGGCGGAATCCACTACCATTTTTTCCAGGTAATTACCCATGCCCTGCTCTTTCATTTTCATGCAAATCTTACAATTTTCCATGGAAAATCAAGATTCTAGGCCATTCTAAAGTATGTGCCACGACCCACACGAAAATCAAGGATTTTTCCGTGTATAGGGCTGGATATAGATAGAAAAAGCCCTCAAAGTCGCATACATACGTGGTTGTTTAGCAAACAATCGAGTATGATGCTACGTTCAAGGTTTTTTAAGTGTTCTAATGACTCAAACTTGAATTCAATGTGCAGGATGGTTCTAGAATGGAGATAACATGAGCACAGGGATGTAGAAGAAGCGGCACGTGGTGATTTAATGGCACAACATGCTCTTCATGCATGCGGGCTCTACAGGTTTTGGTGTCTTGGTGGATTAAGAGCCAAACCAAGATTACTCCAGATGCTAGTAGACTACTAGGATCCTGACTTAGGGTCTTTCCATATTGATGGGATGTCCCTCACCATAGAAGTGGAGGACATATACTTTATTACTAAACTTTCCTGACGGGGGGAAGTGGTGAACCTACGATCTCGCAGGCCCAGAGGTGGCCTCACCATAGATGAGTACATAGTCATGCATTGTTATCTAGACATGGAGAAGGTTGGGAGTCAGATCCCAACTAACTCCATACAGGTGCTAGGCCTAAAGGCCATTCTACTGACACTGGGTAGGATAGCAGGGCTAGCTTCACTCCACTAGGCCTTGCGGCCTCTTATGTTCTATGCAATGGAGTGCATGAGACCCATGTTGTATGATTGGAGCACTACACTACTGGGAAACATGAAACACCAGCTCAGTGAGTGCAAGATGGGTAGAGTACGGAACTTCGGTTTCAGTAACATACTGAGCAAATTTTTTCTTTGAGCGTGTTCCAGGATTGAGCCCTAGAGTTGATGTTCCTCTTCACAGGGTTCAATATTCGGCCCAATGACATTGGACAGATGCGATGCGTAGACTGGGAGGAGGTAGGGTATCCAACCCCTATCCACCTGATTTCTTTCCATGGTGGCGACGACAGATAGTTGCCATCGATGATTACCCCTATGCGGGGATAGATTTTTAGGGAGACCCCAACATGCCATTACCACCAAGATCGACATACGGTGACATTGGTAACGAATCCCAACCCTCTTTTTAAGAATTTTGAGTTATTTAATTTTTTATGTTTTTTGATATGTGTAATTAAAAAGACATGTTTTTGTGTAACAACACATAGTGACATCCTATCATATGCATGCAGATGTAGGACTACAACAGCATGAAGGCTTCCCTCATCATAGATGGAGGGGAAGAGGAGATGACATTACGGGTGTGGATGCAGAGCGGACGCTCCAAAGCATTCATACCAACTTCATGCGGCTGACACACAGGGTACCCATGGCATAGGTCAAGGACCTGCCTGAGGCCATGCAGCGTCAAGTGGTGGATGTACCACGAGCATGGGTGAGGTTATTTAGATGGCTGGCTAGAGCCGTGGTGACATTCCACGATCAGAACCCCCCTCCTCCTCCCCAGGCTTAGATACCTGGGAGTGATATATTTTGTACTGCAGTGTATTTATATTTTGGTGGCTCGAGAGCCCCATTTTTGTATTATGACACTATGTATTATCACATTTTGGATGTTTTAATGAAAAAAAAATTATGATGATTGGTTTATTTATTTACATGTGTAAAAATGTATGTTTGTGATGAGCTTATTGTCTATGAAACAAATGCCAATATAACACGTAGTTAGCATATGAATCAACAACTTGATTATTAATTCTTGGAACATGTATGTATGTTATGTTGTCAAATTGTCATTCTAACAATCTCACACGTAAGAATATCTGTAATAATGTTGGATCTCTAACATGATACAAGCCATTAAGCTGTGACACTACTAACTCTGAATCAAGACGTACCTCAAGAGATAGAACACCATGTGAAATGGCATCCCGTAGAAGCTCTATAACGGCACTATATTCAGAAACATTGTTTAAAGAGGGCCATAAACATATGCCTCTTGAAGATAATACCTGACCCGTAGGAGCATAAATCACCCAAGTAGTAGAGGCTGAGTGTTGAGTGTGACGGCTTGCACCATTTGTGAATCCTATATAGATGGAAGACTCCATTGACATCTACAATAAGAAACGGAAGCTAATCAACAAAGCCAATCATCATAAGAAATACCTAACCATGCAAAATGTTGTACAATAATATACAATAGTCATCCCTGTCTGAAAGTTATGCATAGTATTTTTTAAGATAGAGCCCATTTCTAGGCTCCGCCAAGACCATCCCCTCATAATCTACTAGCTCGTAAGCGCCCTTCTCTAACACATGTTTAACCACGTAAGGACCATGCCACATGGGGTTGAATTTTCCTGCCCCCAAGGGTTCTTTAGCTTGATCCCATAAAAGGACCAAATCTCCTTCACTACACCTCCTTGGATGGACAGATTTATCGTACTGGACCTTAATGCGACGCTTATTCACTTCTAGAGCCACTAAAGCATCTCGGCGCTTCTCATCAAGCTGCTCTAAATGGACCAAACGTTACTTCAATGGAGAGGTGTCCAGTAAGAGTTCTATGGCTAGCTTCAAAGAAGGGATTTTGCATTCAACCAGAAATACAGACTCCACTCCATGTACAAGCTGATATGGAGAAAAATTGGTGGCAGTCTTAACCTCGGTCCTATAAGCCCACAAAGCAGGATATAACATAATATGCCAATTAGTCTTGCTTTATGTGACGGTTCGTTGTAGAATAGACTTGAGTGATTTATTCACTGCTTCATCTTGTCCATTCACTTGAGAGTAGTAAGAAGAAGAATGCTCCTGCTTATACCCTAACTTCGAGGCCAACTCTTCCATCATACGATTCTGAAAGTGCCTACCATGGTCAGTGACAAGATCTTTCAGAATACCGAACTGAGTAATAATCTGGTTGAATACAAAGTGTGTGGCTATCTCACCGTCGAATTTAACTGTAGACATAGCCTCGACCCATTTCGTGAAGTAGTCAACAGCCACGATAATATTATGATGCCCCCTAGCTGAAGTTAGGTTGCAGCCCATGAAATCAAGCCCCCACTTAGTGAAGGGACCGACGGTGATAATGGGATGTAACGAGGAAGGACGTGAGTGCATATTACGTGCAAACACCTGGAAAGGGTGGAACTTATTAACCACATTGACACAATCTTTAAATATCAACGGCCAGAAATAACCCGCTCTCAAGATTTTTTAGGCTGTAGAAAGCCCAGATAAATGACCACCACACACCCCTCCATGGCAATCATTCAGCACAAGCTCATCCTCATCATGAGTTAAACAATGACGTAAAATAGAATCTACCCCACAGCGGTACACTGTGTTATCCACTATGAGGTAATTCTTGGATACATGACGTAATCGTCGTCATTCATCCTGTGAGAGGAGAGTAGGGACCTTCAATGTTTGTAAATATATGATAATGTCTCCATACCATGGATCCAAATTTGAGATCAAGAAGGTGTGCTCATCGACAAATGTATCTTCACAAGCCTCCTCCTCCTCACTCAAGAAATCAGATATAAGATCTGCAAAAATCAACGATTTCTTTGATTTTGTCGAAACAAACTCGAGATCAAATTCTTGCAAGATGACAATCCACTTATTATACTCTCCCCCTATCATCCTTCTAGTGAGGATGAACTGAAATGGATTGACATGGGAAACCACCAAGGTCTGGAGAAGGAGAATATGGTGTATCAATATTTGAACCGCATGGACAGTAGCTAAGGTAAGCTTCTCCACATGGGAATAATGGATCTCCGCATAAATGAGGTTTCGTCTCAGATAATATATGACATGCTCATGGAGCTCCTCATCCTCTTGAACCAAAACCATACCAATCGTCTCTAGGGACGCGACCACATAAAGTAAAAAGTCACGGCTATAGTCGGGTGGACTAATCATCGTGGCCAATGCTAAGGCTCATTTAAGTGCATCAAAGGACTCCTAGGCTCACTCATCCTAGCAAAAGGTAGTGTCCTTATTCAAAACATGCATAAAGCCTCTAGTCAAATTGGAAAAATTCACGACGAATCTCTGTAAGAAATTTTCCATGCCTTGCAAATATTGAAAATGTCTAATGTTTTGCGGGGGAGACAATTGAAGTATTTCCTCAACCTTTAAACGGTTGACTCTTATACCCTCTTTGGAGACACTGAATCCTAATAAGTGAGCAGACTTCACACAAAAGATGCACTTGTGAGGATTTAACCTGACCAAATAATGGCGGCACCTTTTGAACACTAATCTCAAATGGTAGGAATGACGCATTCTCATGCAAGAATGAGTAGCAAGGTCATTCAAAAAGACTTTAATAATCGATTTGAGATCATGGAAGATCAAGGTCATAGCCCGCTGAAAAGTGGCTCCAGTATTTTTAAGGCCAAAAGGCATCTTCCAATATGCAAAGGTTCCCCAAGGACAAATAAAGGCAGTCTTATGTTGGTCCTCAGGTTTAATTTGTATCTGATTGTATCCAGAAAAGCCGTCCATAAAGGAAAATACCTCGCTTCCCGCACACTCATCCAAAATTTGATCAATAAACGGTGTGGGGAAATTGTCCTTAGGACATGTGCGATTCAAATCATGGAAATCAGTACATATGCGGATCATTCCTTGCTTCTTATCAACCGAAACGGGGTTTGAAACCCACTCCATCAAGGGAACAGGATAGATAAAACCGACATTAACAACTTTTCTATCTCATCCTTAATTGCGAGTGCTTTCCTAGGATTCACTGCATGCAAGCATTGTCAAACAGGCTTAGAATTGGGGTAAGTTTTAATCTCATGTTCAACAATGCGAGGGTCGATACCTGGCATTTCATTGTAAGACCAAGCAAAGATATCACAAAATTCTTTAAACAGCCCGGTGTACTCTTGAATCTCAACATGGGAACATTCCACCCCAATATAGACATTCTCAATCTTGCTAGGATCGCGAGAGATATTGATAGGGATGGTAGGAGATATATTCACCATGTTTTCATCAGCCATCAGACCAGGAGAGCTTAACGAAACCATGGGACTACCAATTATGTCACTAAGAATCCCCTTATAGTCTTCACACTCCAAATGGTCAAGCTCGGAAAGAAAATAAGATCTATGATGCAACTCTTCCCAAGGTGTCTCAACCCAAGACATAGCCTCAATAATAGCCTCATCTGAAGGAAAAATACTATCAAGGCAGTCATGTGTGTGAGAAGACTACACTACCCATGCAGGTAGTACATAAGGGTCTTCCTCCTCCATTCACAAAGAGGAAGGACTAGGCTCTGCAATAGATCCAAGATTAGCTTGATAAGCTATCATAGATGCAGGCAACGACATGTCCATCTCAATGGGCTCATTTGAAGGACTCGGTGTAGGAAGAATCCAAGGATCTTCCATATATGTTGTTCAAAAAGACACCGATCTTACAGATGATGATGCCTCACCAGGACTAGACCCTATTATAAGGACAGGTGCAGGATAACTAAAGCTTCCCATAAGGGATGGATACATGCCAACACCCACACTCCCATTTGTCGGCTGAGAGTGCTCTACAATCGGGATGGAAGCTCCCAAAGATGAGGTAACAAGCAAATTCTTGAATGACATTTGATCAATCGTAACTATCTTCCCATTAAACGGAAAGCATACTACTCAAAATAGAGAAGAAGCTATGGCTTGCATACTGTACATCCAATTCCTACCCAGCAACAAATTGTAGTCAAGGGGCGCATCAACCACCTCGACCTCTATTGCAACGGTCTTCCCCCCAAACGGACCTTAAGAGAAGGAAGAATGTCGTGTGGTCGAAACGATATTCCATCAAAAGCAATCAACATGGTACCAGATTTAGACAACTCAGGGGAACCCAAACCCTTCCAACACGCCAAATACATCACAGAATCAGCAGCACCTTTGTCAATCATAGTGCGTTTGGAGGTCATGTTAAGACATTCTATGTGAATCAAGAGAGACACATAATAAGGCAAGCGAGGCTGAAGTCCCACGATTTCAAATTTGATCACAGAGGACAACTCTAAAGTACAACTCTAAAGTACTTCAAGTGCAGACATCGCACAAGGAGTGTGGCCCAAATCTTCGACAACAGAATAGTTCTGGGCGGCTCGGGCATTAGGATTGTGCCCCGAATGCTTAAGGACTCCCTTAGGAATGCGAGGTGTGACTTCAGGTTTATCAATAGGTTTTTCAATACACAAAGGACTCCCAGGTGGATCAGGTTCCTTTCCAAGGTCGGCTTGTGATGAACCATAGTACTTCGCACGAGTCACAACCTTAGTAGCATGGACCATGTTGATGCAACCATGACCACTAGTCTCCAGTGGATCTTGATCACCACCAGACTGATCATGGGTCTTCGAGTTCATGTTTTGATTATGAGGTAAAGGGTTGGTTAGCATAGTTGGGCCCTGTGCTATTAATCTCAAGGCTTCATCAATCCGAGGGCACAAGTGAGTGAGGTGGTCATCCTTACACAACTTGCAAGGAAACTTAACCTTACATTTAGGCTGCTTGTCCCCCCACCATTTCAAGCATTCTTGTCATTAGAGTTGGAATTTTCATTCCTATTCCCACCCTTAAGATTGTTTTTACCCTTCTTTTTATTCCTTCCGGGTTGCTGGTTACCCTTCTGGTCCGACGATTGTACCGAAAGCACACTTGTCGTTTGGGTGGGTTGAGATGAAGCCGTAGCTTGTCCTGAGGAAGATTGGTTGATAGATAATTGACTGACCTATTTCACAACCGAATCTATAGGTTTGGCACTCGTACAACCAACAATGCCATCGGCATGTGGTCCAGGTTTAACCTTAGGTTCAAAACTAGAACACGGAGCATTAGGAATGATCTCATATAACAAACTAGATTGAGCATAAATCAAGTCTAATTCCTGTGCCCTAAAAATGGCTTGTTCCTTGTTCTGAACTCCAGAAGTAGAAATATCCTTCACTATATAAGGCAGTAATGATTTAAGGAACCATTCGAGGAGAAACTTCGGCGGTATGAAGGATTTAATAAATCTCTTCCGTCTACTCCACTCTTGGACATGGTCTGAGATATGCGTGGCTTTATCCTACCGAAATGTCAACAAGAGTTTCGTACCAACTCTGTAGCACATTGGTATCTGGAAGTGGTTGAGAAAATTCATAGCTAGGTCATCGAACAACGCGAATGCCCCCCTAGGTAACTCTTTATACCATTTCATGGTAGGCCCTGTAAGGGTGCGTTGAAACAGCCTTAAACGGATCGAATCTTCATGTAAGGAATTTGAAGAGCACCATAGGTGAAATGTAGTAACATGTTCACTCGGATATTCTCCTGGTTTGCCCTCGAATTTGGGAATGTCCAAGGGAAGCTTATTAGGGACAACTGGCCAAGTGAGGTCATGAGATACGGGATCATTCGTCAGTCTCGACAAGTCAGGAAGATTTAGCGTTGCGAGGAAAGGGAGCCTAGGATGAGTAGGTCGATGCCCTGCTCCCTGATAATTTTGGTTCACATAAGCCTGATTACCGTAACCACCATGGTCTTGGCCATAGTGCCCTCCTCTCGTTTGACCAGTGTAGGGTGGCATGGAAGCACCATAATGTGGTGTACCTTGACTATGTGGGGCTACGAAGCCATAATTCAGAGAGTAAGCGGGTTGTTGATACCCGTACACATAAGGTGAATAAACCTGCCCATACTGCGTCCCATAATAAGGTCCATAGACATCCCATGAGACACTTCGTTAGTAGGAATATATGCTCTGGAAGTAGTAACATGACCTCTAGAAGTAGGAATATGACCTCCCGAAACAACAGGAGGTACTCAACTCTGAGACACAAGTATGTGAGTAGAAACAGTACGGACATGACTCGTAGCAGCGTTCCAGCCCGAAGGACCACGTGAATGAGGGGGAGGAATAAAATTTGAAGAACAAAGAATAGAGGACGAAGGGACATGTGAAATTATGTACGTGGTGTTCCCTATAGTCACTCATCGAGGTTCTAGTATCCTAATAGGATTACTAATGCCAGATCTAGGAGGAATATGTGATGTAGATTCCACCGCCGAGATGGAAGGTGCAATGTGACTCGTGCTCCCAAACCTCTCCGCATGGTAAGGAATAGGAGTGCCCCCAGGCATAGTGTTAAGCTCAAACTCCGACTCGACATGAAATGCCGGATCATGTGTAGGAATACCAGACATACCATAACTACCATAACTAGTGCTTGTAGGTTCATGATTAGTCTCATCGCCTGGCATCCAATACCGGTGACCTATGAATGAGGGATCATAGCTAGAGTGAGTAGGTCTTTCATGTGAAGGATCAAACCTAGAATGTGCAGGTATATCAGGTGAAGGATCAAATGTAGGATTAAACTCTCCATCCTCCACTTGAGTTGGAGAAGACAGCTCGGGAATACCATCTTCATGATCTCCCATCGTGTGTGAATCAATGTGCAAAGTGGTCCGCCTAGATCGTGTGTTTCTCTCTCCCAAAGGAGGAGGAGATGTAGAAGGAGAAAGTCCTGCTAAATGACGAGAATAGTGAGGAGCCACACCCGAATCCACAATGACTCAAAAAATGCATAAGACTCACTAATTATGCAAACCCTAGACAAGCTAATGTGCACAAATCATACATTAATAAAATCTAAAGACAAACACAAGCAATCAAGGGTAGGATAAGTGAGCTCCCGAATGAAGCAGGTATGTCTCACCTAAGAGAGGCTTGAGACTCCCATACACAACCAACGAAGGTTCATAACCAATTATTGTGGCCCTCAGCTTCAACGCGTAAAGCGACTGTGTTGTCCGACCCCAACCTGGCCGGAACACCCGTAGAATAACCCATGCAAAGTACCCCCTCGATATCCTAGGTAAGGCAACTAAGGTCACCTCAATATAATCAATGCTCAGGCGGACAGTCGTAGGTGGGATTGACCGTATGGGCAGGGTAGCAAAGCCCAAAACTCTCGAAAGAGCCCCTAGATACGAATACAATCCTAGAAATATCTCCGGTGCTACTCAGTTATGACTAGGGGTCATCCCAATCAATAACCGCTCACATTGTCTCGTGCTTAACTCCCTTTTGAGAGGACGATCCTGAGAAACACTAATTATACCAAGGAATTTCACACTTTCACCTATACAGACACATACATGTTGTTGTTTAGTGGTCTTGGAGAATTTACTCACAATGAACTATTCCAAGACCCTAAAACCTAATCTTGTTGGTGTACCCTATCAAAGAAAATAGTGTAATCCATTTTAATTAAGTGTTGATTTTATTTGGCTTTATTACTCAAAAGAGGTAGATGGCCATGCAACCAATGGTGTTATGACGCAACATGAAGTAAAATGCACACCTAACAATCAATGCAAATGCATTGTGTCGAATGAAAAATAGGGCATGCTACTATGTGAAATGCAAATTTTTTCTTCAAATGACAAATGCAATAATTGCTATGTGAAATCTTGACTAATACTCTAAGGAAATATAGTGCAAGTACCATGCGAAATGCAAAGTGCAATGCATAATGATGCAAAGAAGCAAATATTTTCGGATTTTTTGAATAAAAATGAGATACTAAAGCAAAAGGATGATTCTACTACCCCCAAACTCGGCAAGCACAATTGAACAGCACTCACACAAAGTACAAAGTAAAAGAAATCTAATGCACTAATCCCAAAACAAAAAATCAAAATGCAATGACAAGAACATTCTTAAAAAAGAAATTTACCCTAAAAAAAATGTCTCTGGTTAGAAATAGAGGTGTATACAGACTCTAGCGGTATCAAAGGAGACTTAGCAACCATCAAAATTCACCCAGCAACAATCAATCTTCCTCTAGAAGGAAAAAATAAGGCATACACGACTGTTCGCAGTAAACCCACGTATGTATGCAAATATAGCAGTCAAAGCCGCGTGTATACGCGATTGTGAGTTAATAACTTGTGTACAGGAAGAGAAATGTACAAAAATAAAGGTAAATAGACAAGCTAAGACAAACTTCACACCAATCAGACACTACCAGGAAAACCTGCCCCCATACCCGACACAGAAACAGAGAAATAAGAGCAATTCAAGAACATTGAATGCCGATAAAAACCCCCAAAGGACAACTACTAGGAACTCCCCAGTGGAGTTGTCAATTCTGTTACAGAGAGAAATTCCTATGGCTTGGGGTACCACAACAGACAACTTAACTCCAGAAATCAATCCTTTCCTATATGCAAGAGAAATCAAACAACTAACACTAAAGGATCTCGATTCGTACCTTATTTCAGACGATTGATGTAGATCCCCATTGAGCTTTACAACTCCAGCTTGAATTGACAAATTGATTCCTCAACATTCAATAAATAAGACAAGCGTGCTATATATAATTGTGTTAGCTCTACTCTAGCATATATAATCAATAACATATAAGAATTTGGAATCATCCATGGATAAAATATTCATTCAAACACACATTATTGGACAGGAAAATATATTTCTATTAATATAAAATCATAGATTACAATGAATACAACCTCTGTCAGCAAGTCCGCGAATCGGAGAAACTGAGTCCCCCACTTGGGCCTCCACCACTTCAATCCTCCATCTCTCGATAGCAAGCTCACAAGCAAAAGGCAAGCTTGGGAAGAACACAAAAGTGCTCCAAGGGACAAAGGGCATGCAGACTCAAGCACAAGTTCCGGCAACAATGAACTATAGTTTTCTTGCTCTCGATTCTTCATATGCCTTCAATGTATCCAAAGGGTTCCTTATATAGCTATTTAATGGGGTAATGAAAGGTCGAATCTAAGCGATCTCAAGGCATGTGGAAGGCCAGGAGACCAATGAGTTAGATCCACATCAAGGAAAACTCCAAAAGAATTTGGCCTTTTTCACACATCACGATGTACACGGTTTTAGAGGTCAAACCCGCATATATACACGATAAAGGGTTTAAAAGTCGCATATGGAAATTTAAGCATGTTTTTAGGGATGATCTAGGACACATCAAAGGAACAAAAATGGTCCATGGGGTCTAAGGAGTCTGCATAGGGATAGGGAAGGCCATAAAAGTGTGATTCACCATGTGTGGTAAAATCAGCTATAACACCTTACTCTGCAACCGCCCAAATCTTTAACCGCTTTCTTCGCAATTTTGTCCAATGAACTACTAACAAGTATAACCATGATCTCTGAAGCTTCTCATATTCCCATCAAAATCATCACTTCCTTTGAACATGCTCGAGAATGCGCTATCATACATACTTAAGAAATTTCCACTCTTCAAGACTTCGGACAGCTGTGATTTACTTGCAATATCTTTACCCTATCTTGCACATTTGTTGTAATGATTATTTAGCCCTATACACGTATCATTTTGTCTTTACAGATGTAAAAACCTCCATCATTTGCGATTTTGAACAACCCATGAGCCGATATTATAATTTTCAAGTGCCTCGATTTTGTTGTAGCGCTTTAGCTCACGGTCTTTCCCTTTTGCACTAAAAGAATCCGCCTGATGAATATTTTTGACACATGGCTTCAAAACAAAGAGTTAAGTAATATAATTCAACTTAGATAAAACCTTATGATAGATTTTTTAGACTTTTCAGAAATATATACACCTAATAAGCCCATTTAAAGTATAAAACCAACAAAATAAAGTAAATTCAAAAAGAAATGACATGAAATCATATAAAAATATGCTAATAATTCTAATACCTCAAAACCAAGTTCAAAATTTAAAAGAAATAAGAAAAACAATGCTTTGGAAATAACATGTAATCTAAAAACAAAATCTAGCTATAACATTAACTATTATTGCAAATGTAAATTTGATTCAAAAAAAAAGAAAATTTGTGTGGCAATTTTTTTTAATGTAAAAATGTAAATATATGTAACCTTTTGATAAGAAAGAAAGAATAGTCATTTATTGGGTAATTGAGTCATTTGTATAATTTTCTTTAAAATTAGTTTTTTTAATAATTTTATAATATTTAATTATTCTATTATAAAGGAAATGACCATTTTTTTATAATTAAAAATTATTATATTTAAAATAATGATGTTATTATATTATTGTTATTTAAGAATATATAAAAATGTTAGTGTTAATATATATATCATAATGTAATTTATTATTTTTTAGCTATTTTCATATTAGTAATTTTAATATAGATTTAATTTCAAATTATATGTTTTATATATGGTCTTTTGGACATATGTTTGAGTTAATTTTTTTGATTTGGTATACTTTTGGATATAGGTGGTGAGCCATTAAAATTTACAATGTCTCAATAAAGAAAAGTCCAAGTCACAATTGGAGAAATGTTTGGATGGAAAAAGAACAAACTTGCAAGATTCAAAATGATTCAAACACTAGTGAAGAAACTTATAATACTCAATTGCAACAACAATTGGATGAAATTTTTGGAAGAGTCTTTGATGAAGAACTAGATGAAGAAAGAAATGAAGTTGAAGAAGAGGTTGATAATGAAAATAAAATGAAAGTGCAATCAAAAATGAAATTTCGTATGGAATGGTTAGATAAGTTTGATTGGTTGAATTATGTGACGAAAGACGATAAAATATATATGAAACGCAATTATTGTGAGAAGTATAAGATGAGTGGACCATGGGGTGTAGGGAATGGATGGATGATGTTACAACATGATGCTCTTGTTACTCACGAAAAATCACTAGCACACAAACATGCTAAGGCAAGACAGATTATTGCATTAGAGAGAAAAATGAAGCCAAATCCAGATCATGTTCGACGAGTAGAAGGTGCTAATAAGGAAAGAGTTATTGCTACAATGAAAATATCATATTTTGTCTGCCAAGAAGATTTATCTTTATCAAAATATGAAAAACTTTGCAAATTTCTCATGGATGCGAAAACACCACATATGCCAAAGTCTCAAGAGTATTCTTCATACACAAATAGGAAATCTGCAAATGATTTTATATATTGAATATAAAGATATCTTGAACAGATTCAGATAAAAACTATGTTGGAGAGTCCTTTATTCTCATTAATGGTTAATGAAAGCATTGATCGAACCTTAGAGCAATACCTTGTTATTTATGCAACATATTTAGATTCAAAGGGTCTTGGGCCACCTATTTCACAATTTATGAAGCTGAAAAATGTAATGGATGGAAAAGGGAAAACCATATATGATAGCATCAATCAATTAATAAATGTTATAGGCATTCAATATAAAAATATGATAGTTGTTTCTACAGATGGGGCTTCAGCAATGATTGGACATGAAAATGGCTTTGTTTCATTTTTAATAAAAGACACTCCAAATATTATTACAGTCCATTGTGTAGCTCATTGTGAGTCTTTAGCAACAGCATACACTTCTAAAAGAATTCCTGAATTGTTATATGTTGAAAAAATTGCAAGCAAAGTGTACTCGTGGATTCAAAATTCACCAAAGAGAAGTAATGAACTTAACAATTTGCTTAAAGTCATGCAGATCAATGTTCTTCATGTTCTGCAAATACATGCAGTGAGATGGTTATCTAGGAGAAAATTTATTATAAGGCTTGTAAAGCTTATGCCAACAATTTTAACATTGTGGAAAAATGATAGAAAAACTTCATCATGGTACGATAAGACACGAATTTATTCCATTCAGTTTTGTTTGCATATGCTTGCTAATGTGTTGGGTGAATTGAACAAGTTGAACAAGTCTTTTCAAGAAGAAATTTTAGACATTACAACTATTGGGTTGGCTCTTGAAGTAACTATAAGTACATTGTCTAGATGGTTTTTGAGAAAAGAGACATTTGCAGAAGGTACAACTTGTCTTTCAAAATTTTCCATATGATTCACAATATGGATATGTTGAAATTAAAGATGAAGGGGTGATCATAGATAGACATGAGTTACGATATATATATCTATTCCAACTGGGGAAATTGATTACAGTGATAGAAAACAAGCTATGAAACCTCATATTGAAGGCACACAAGAGAGTTGCCAACAACTCACAAAAGGCTATATTGAGTCTCTCATAGACTCTTTGAATGAAAGATTTCCAGATCTTCATCTTTTTATTGCAGCAAAATTGTTCAGCCCTTGTTATTATCCAGAAGAACATCGCAATCATAAGAAAAAAATCAGAGCACTGACTTTTTGAACTTTTTCAGCATTTGCATCATACCATACCAAATGATGTCAATAATGTGCATTTATTTGATGTGAAAGGTTGCAAAAGGGAGCTGCACCCTTTTGTTGATTCATTAAATCTTGCTTGTGAGGGTTTCTCTATGAAAGAAGCATGGAAGGTCTTCCGAAACACAAAACAGTGGCACACAAATTATTCTCATATGATGAAATTATGGCAAGTTGTACTCACTATTCCTACAAGTACAATGGATTGCGAGAGGGGGTTTTCTAAACAAAATATCATCAAAGACATTAGAAAATCAAAGCTAGGATTGGATACACTAGATGCACTAATGAGAATATCATTGAATGGACCTGAATTATCTCTTATTGATTGGAATGTAATGTATGAGGTGTGGAGAGATACAAAGTCAAGAAGAGTTCTTGAGCTTTGAGAACTGTACAGTCTTCCTAACTTTCTGAAGTGATTTGGGTTTATTTTCAAACCAATTATAAACAAATTTTTGGGATGGATGCATCAAGATATAACTATTTTAACATTCGAATGAAGTATATCTACAGTTGAAAGACTTTGGTTTTGAAAAGCTTCAACAAGAAAAGGTAATTCTTTTAAGCACATTGTGTAAACTTTTATATTAGATTCGAGAATTTTTCTTTTGGAATTTATTTTTAATTTAATAATCTTTCTTGTAGGAATTTTGAAAATTTTAAACTTCGTATGGAATTATTTTGTGGTGATTACAGAAGTTGCAGCAGTAGTGCCATTTAGTAAAATGGGTAAGTGTTCTATATTTTTAAGTAATAAGTATTTTTATTATTTGAGTTGGCATAGTCAATGATTTTTCTGTAGATAAAATGATTATTGAATCAATTTTTTAGGGTTCTATTTAGCTATAATTTATTTTGGAATAAGCACATTGTGTAAGCTTTTATATTAGATTTAAGTATTTGCCTTTTGGAATTTATTTTTAATTTAATAATCTTTCTTGCAGGAATTTTGAAAATTTTTAACTTCGTATGGAATCATTTTGTGGTGATTACGGAAGTTGCAGCAATAGTGCCATTTAGTAAAATGGTGTGTTCTATATTTTTAAGTAGTAGGTATTTTTATTATTTGAGTTGGCATAGTCAATGATTTTTCTGTTGATAAAATGATTATTGAATCTATCTTTTAAGGGTTCTATTTAGCTATAATTTATTTTGGAATAAATTTCAAGTCATATCTAATGTGATAAAATTATTATTTTTCGTGTTACAGGCTACAGCTTTTGATTTCATCATTACATTAAACTTGTTACACCATCACATTTTCTACAATACATCAAGTTTTGTTACAGCTTCACAATTGGTGCCATGTGAAGGGTTTTTTTATCTTCCAAGCATTTTTGAGAAATGCTTCTTTTTGTAAAGTAGAGCCTAGCCATAACTCAAAACCATATCATTATATTTTTTTCCACATCATGTTCAAGAGTGGTGATCTTATTGTTGTTGAAATATAAACAAGTAAGTGTTCTTTTTTAAAATAATAGGTATTCTTATTATTTGAGTTGGCAAATTCAATGGTTGTTTTATCATTAACAGGATTGTTGATTTTATAGTTTAGTGGTTCTATTTGGTTGTAGTAATTTGTTTTGAGGCATATTTAATGTGACATTTTGTTGTATTACAGGATACAAATTTAGTGTACACTAATACAATATACTTGTTACAACGTCACATTTCCAACTGTACATTAGTTTTGTTAGAGCTTTACATTCGGTACCACATGAAGGGTTTTTGGATGTTCTGTGCGTATTTGAGGAAGCTTCTTTTTGTAAAATGTGATCCTAGCCATATAACTCAAAACGAGGTCTATGTCATGTTCAAGAGTCACGATCTTAATGCTATTGAAATACAGTTTGGTAAAAAAATGCAGTTCACTGTGTATGGCACTTGGAGCACTAGTGGCCATTTTCTTAAATATGGACAAGTGTTATATTAATATATATTTGTATTATTTGAGTGGAAAATTTCAAATATTTTCTTATTGATAAAATAGTTGTTGATTTCATGTTTTAGGGGTTCTATTTGGCTGTAATTTATTTTGCAAAAGAATTTGAGGCATATTTAATGTGATAAAGTTGTTATTTTATGTTACAGGTTACGACTTTACAACAATACATTAGTTCTGTTATAGGCTCACATTTCCAGGAAAATATCACTTTGGTTAAGCTTCACATTGGCGCCACATGAAGGGTTCTATGATGTTCTCTTTTTGCAAAATCTGAGCCCAACCATAACTCAAAACCAAATCTTCAGATTTTGTACCACATTATGTTAAAGAGTGGTGGTCTTATTGTTGTTGAAATATACTTTGGTCTAAAAATACTAGTCATTATCTATCTATGAGGTGAATTTTCACTGCTATTGTAAAACACTTTCTTTGATAATATAAATTACAATTACATTATTACTTATTATGAGTAATTATTTTTGTATATTTATTTTATTGTTTTGTTTTTTATTTTGTTTTATATAATTTGATATGTTATAAAAAATGTAAACAAATTTGAAGCGAAGGGCATTGAAAATACAAGACCGTCATAAAATTTATGTTTGACAAGCAAAGTATATTTGAAATTCCAGGCCTACATGGAAGGATTCCATCCATTTCCACCTTGTCCTTCTAGAAAAAAGGTCCCATCAATATCAATAGCAAATTTTAGTTGCATCTACATGTAGAGCATTGGACGCGTAGAGAAAATTTCCATGGATGTACATTGTATCTGACCACATACAACTACTACTTCAAAAAATAATGGATAGGGTTTCTTTCTCATTCCTAACTTACTATTCCTATCTATATTGTTCTTCGTTTGGACTCTAAACATCACCCCTGGAATTTGTAGAGAGAATTCTTGACAACTTTAAAATTACTCAAAAAAATCTTTTGATAGTAGATGTCCTCATGTTGATTCCCCTTCTCCATATGAAGGTTGCAGTTGCTAATGCTCTTTCTTTATTTAGGGGTCATGGATTTGACTTGGGATCAAATTCGATCATTCATGCTATGTAAGTTTGCTTCACAATGTCACTAATCCATATCCTTTACCGCTCTAACATCGTTTCTTATTATATCAAGAGCTCCACACTTTTTAATTGGAGTTTATCATGGGAATGAATACTAGTTTACTTATTTTTGTTCCCTTTTACTTGATGTTCCCTTATAGGAGAGGATACAACACAACAGTGTTGATGGCAAGAAGTAGAGGATTAATCTGGCCCAAGCCAAAAAAAAAACAATGATAAGTCTACTGCAGGTCATAAGCAAATATCATGGATACTTGATCCTGTAACAGGTTACTATGTCTGGGAAGATCATTTTGGTGAGGCTGGTGTAGCAAAACTTAAAGAGAATATTCATAGGGACCATTCATCTACTTCTAACATAGTATCAAGTTAACGCTACTTAATTCAATTTCAAATAGATATATATGGTCCTCAGCAATCTCTTAAGACGACCATGTTCAGCAGAGGATCTTGGTCAAAAATATGTACTCTAGATGGATCCATATATTAACCATATCATTTTTTAGCCATAATAATATTGTTCCCAACTATCAATCAAATGAAGTGTAACACCTTGTTTTTTACCCAGGTGTGTAATAATGTAAATATGGTTGATATGGCTAGAAGCAAAACATGAATGATGTAATTTTGTATATTTTACTTTTAATATAAAACCATGACTACTGCAGAAGGGAACAAAAAAAGAGATAGGGGGATAAGATTCCACAACGAGAAAACGATATCCCAATGCATGTGTGCCACATAGTTATCCCTCACCACCTTGGTTCCACTTGGTTATTCATCAATATCCCTATAAATATAAGAATTAATCCCACTCAAAGGACTCACTCTTCCTAGATGGATTTGGTCTATATGAGAAAAACTGAACCAACCTCTGTTGAGAATGGAACCAACATTGGATGTTAGGGTAAAATCACGTATGTAATACCACCCTCTCCATACCACACTGAACCATACTATAAATTGGATTTATACAAATACAACAGACTCCCTAGAGCCTTGGCAGAAATATTTCCTAGAAACTTGCATGAGAGCCCTAAAAGAGTATTAGGGAATACCGAGGGAATGTTAGCCTAATGAATGGAGCCCCATTCCTTGGGTTAGAAAGCTGAAGGGAAAGGGGTGTTAAACAATTGGCATAGCTATAGGAAATGAACATGTACCTCCTTGTGGATGAATAGTCCCAGCTCCAGGGCGACTCTATAAAAAAAAGATATGGCATGATAGAATATATGGTTGTGTGGAACGTTGCTGATCTATAGGAAATCGATTACATTTTCATATAAGTATTCCTTTTATGTATGATTGTGTTGTTTTTATATTTGAAATGTGTTTAATAAGTTACAGACATATGTGGAATGTTTTTCTTAAAATAATTGAATTTATATTGTTGCATTCACATAGATTTGTCTATAATATGTATATATAAGCTTATTTGAATTATAAGAAATAAACACATTTCTCTAGATTTCACTGTAAACAATATGCTTAAACAATGGAAAAATGAAAGGATATATATGAAGCAACTTCAATGGTAAATTTGAGTGTTTCACAACCCCAATGGTTGAATTAAGGTACTAGGGTCATGACACGAAGTGTCGAATTTTTTAATTTTAATTTGTTGTTTGATGACAAATTGTTATGTTTTGTATGGCCATATTACATTTAAATCAATTGGTTTATCCTTACATTACTCTTCCTAATAAACTATAAATTAGGTATGGTTTTCCATAAATAAACTGTCGTAAATAAGATAAATTGGAAAATTAGTTTGACTCCTTTCTGTTAGATGAAAATTTGTTTTAGAGTGAGACCTATGTGGGCTAGCAAAGCATAATGTTTTTTAAGCCTAACAACATGCCAAGTGATTGCTCCAATTTATAATTTTAAAATGCTTAACAAGCCCTGCATGTAATGCACCATGACAAATCTGATTTATACACACACAAAAATCCCTAACAACCCCAGCATGGTATCTCAACTAGAATAGAAGTTAGTTTCCAACACTCCTTCTAACACCATTCACCTCTTCCCATTATTAATCCTCATAGGAGAAAAAATGGGAAGCAAAAGAATCAAGAAATAAAAAACATGACAAAGTTAGCTCAACTTAGTGATTAACTTAAAATAATGCATTGATGATCTCCTACTTGATTGGCCATTTTATGTACATCAATTTCAATGTTGTGTGATACAGATTTTAGTTTAAACTTGTTTTTCTTGAAAAGTGAAAGGGTGATGATTTTCATATTTTGTAAAATCATTTTCATTATGAATTGAGATTTAAAATGAAGTTTTATTAACATGGGTTGTTTTGGGCTATTGCGCACTAGTTGAGAATGCAATATTGTTTCTTGCAATGGTTCACCAATTTGGTGTATAAGATCCCCTTGTTTGTTGGACAAGGGACCTCCCTCCACACAATGCAATGATTTAACTGCTAAATTTTGCAATTGTGTACATACCCTACTCCCCTCTAGATTTGAATCTATGACATCCTAGGAAGAAACACATGTTCTTAACTATTATGCCCACTCGCGTTGTACAACATTTATATGCTTAATTCCTTCCAAGATAAAACTAAATTTTTGAACTCGATTGCTTACTCCCTCCCTAATGTTGAGTGGGTGTTGGGTGGGTATTGAGTGGGGACTTCAACATGGTTGAGTAAGAGGAAGATATAAATTATAGTAATATAGTTACATGAGCATACAATGAAAATATACATGTACCAAGTGAAAAACTTAATTGCAAGGTTTTGACCTTAATTGGAATAAAAATCAACTTCATTTTTAAATTATAAGCCTAAGAGTGCATTTGAGTCGAAGTTAAAATTCATTAGGTCATGGAAATAATGAACCCTCTAAGTTTAATTTTTTTTACTAATTTGAAAATGAAGAATATGTTTAAAAAGGTTATGGATTTATGCAAGCTCATTGGACTATTTTGTGTATCATGTCTCCAATCATTGATTGGAGACATGATACACAACACAGTCCAACAAGGAAAAAATTAAGGGTGAAATTTATCCCATCAGTTGTTTTTTGACATTTTTTCCAAAAAACGATTCACCAATTTGTCTTTTTTTTCAAAGATGATTCGCCCAAATTCCATGTGATAATTTTTTTTACTCTAAAAATCGCCAAAATTTTCCAAAAATATATAGAAGTCCTTAGAAATCTGATTATAAAAAAAATCCGCCAAACATTTATGGTTCCAAATTTAAGAATTAGTCAGATCCGTCAATGTTTCCACACTTTGAGAAAATTATGGATCCTTAAATGTTTCCACAACTTGGTTTTGCTCATGGAATTCATAGTGGAAAAAGGATCACTAGCACGCCAACGATGCACTACTTGTAATACTTTATAGAATGCCATATGATATCAATAAAGAGCTACTTGGCATAGCCCCTTCCTAGTCAACCCAATCTTGTTAGTTGCAAGGAGGATAAGGAAGGTCGTGCCATAATATTGGCCACTTGGAGAGAGAGCTAGGAATGAAGAGACAATATATAAGCAACAAATTTCTAATGTTGATCTTAGCCATCACAAAGACCATGGAACCATCCTAAACAATAACAACAATGAATGGAACTAAACTATTGTTTCTTTCTTACCACTTTCCTTCTATTTGTCATCTCCTAGGGAAATTACCAAAACAGGGATCATACACATATTGAAATTGGAGCAAGCCAGCAATATAAACTAAAAAATCATAATGAATATTTAACTAAAAAATATCTCAAATATTCATCTAGATATGTTCGAGCATTTACATGACAAAGCAGTGGAGGAATCCTTCATTGCAAGGTCTCAAGAGTGTTTCGACGTCGATATTTAAGCTTTTTGTAGAGGTAGAGGATACTATTAGGACTTCTGCATTGTTGAAAACCGTAAAAGAAGAAAGTTGGATTCGTGTGTCATTTGTGTCTACATATTTTGCAGGAATAGAGCCATTGGAATTCTATGTCATTGGATTCTATGCCATAGAGTAAGTTACCATTGGGGTAAGTTACTAGAGTTCGTGTGTCATTTCTGTCTCAAATTCATTTCTATATAACACTATGGTGGTGTATTGAATGAGTCATTGGTATTCTATGCTAGTAACTATTAGTGTTGTATTCATGGCCCAACATAGTGTTATATAGAAATGACTTTGAGACATAAATGGCTTTGGAAATAGAGAAAAATAAATTAAAATTACAATTACAATTGATAAACACCACATAAAAGTTAAAAGTTTGCATATCTAAATATAATTAAGAATTTAAGAATTAGGTTAGGAAAATAAATTAAGATTATAATTACAATTACAATTACAATGGATGAACACCACAAAAAAGTTAAAAACTTATCAAAATATGATTAAGTATTTAAGAGTTGAGTTAGGTTCAAATAAATTAAAATTATAATTACAATTGATGAACATCACAAAAATGTTAAAAGCTTGCATACCGAAATATAATTAAAATTCAAGAATTGAATTTACAAAAGCAATAAGTGAAAAAAAATATAATAAATCTGTTTATGAAATATCCTTGACCTATTGAAAATCTAATGGGTTTTATAACTGAGAATTATTACTTAAATATTGATAATACGATAGAGTTATGAAGTTTTGTGTTGAGTGAGTGTGATGATAACACATTCACCGGAACGATAGCCTTTTAAAATAACTTGTAAAATAGATAAAAATTTGTGACAAAGTTTTTACATTATTAAAAAAAATTAAAAATTAAAAAATATTACAAAATATTTGGATGATAATTATTAGAAATCTAATAGGTAAAATATAAAGTGAAATACAAATTTATGTGGTTACTATTAATTATAATTAAAAATAATGGCATAATATTGAATTAAAAATGCGTGAAAATGTATGATATTATAGATTGAAGGGTATTCTAGTATGATATGATATGTGCTCACTAAGAGGGTTACAACATGATTAGTAGGATACTCATAAAATGTTAAAATGGAAAAAGAAAGATAAAAGGTGACAAAATGAGTAGTTACAATTTTTATAATAGTTGGAAACTCTAAATCTAGTCAATAATAACTACTTAAATTATATTTAATTGGAATTATATATAAACTTTTACTTATATATAATTTATTAATTAATATTTATACATAAACTTTTGATAAGTTGAATCTAATTTTTAAAGGTTATTTAGAATTTATTTTATATACCACCCTTATTGCTTCCAAAATTGACTAGAAGAGGCTCATTCTACAACCTTTACAACCTAGTAAAGGATGTGTAACTTTTTCTATGCTCATTTTGTAGTGGACAAATGTCTTTTTTATTGAACCAAAGAGGCGCATTCTATAGCCTGCTCATCTTAGAGTTGAGAGTGTCTTTTTTTCGAAATAATAAAATATTATAAAAAAATTCAGATGTTCACTATTTTAACCATTCACACTATTTTAACCATTTACAAAAACTCATATATAAAACTACACAAATCAAATAAATTAAAAAGCTTTCTTAGCATTTACATTCTTAAAAAAAAAAAGTAAATTTACACCTCTAGAGATTTGATTCCTCTTGATACTTGATAAATTCATTTTCATTTTAAGATGGATCTACGGTATAACTAAATCCAATTTTTTATTTGCCATTTATACAATTTTTGTTAACTTTAATATTATTTATATTTATATGCCAATTATACTTTTTTTTATTAACCTTTATTTTATTTATATAGATTTAGTTTTTTATTTGCCAATTATACAATTTTTGTTAACTTTGAGTGGATAGCTCCAGATTTGTACAAAGATGGAAGCAAAATATTGAATGGAAAGCTATCAAGTTCCAACTTGCCATTAAAAACCTACAACTGGCTCACTCTCAACCCAACAGGCTTACCGATTACAGAGGCAAAGCTGAAACAAAACAAAAAAAACTATAAAAACCCGGCTCTCACTTTCAACCCACCGATTACAGAGGCAAAGCTGAAACAAAAAACTATAAAAACCCACCACTGGCTCTCACTCTCAACCCAGCCGGCTTACCGATTACACAGGTATAGCTGAAAGCTGGCTTACTATGGCTGTAATAAGGTGCTTGGAATTTGAATATAGACATATCATTCCATATTTGAGGACTCACTTGAAGCTGTTTATAAAGGTAAGACATTCTCACTCGGCCTTCCTTGAACACTGCATTCATTATGATTTATAAAATCTCTTTCCCTCTTTCAATATATATTTATATTTAACGGGACATTACGAAATAGTATCTATGGGTAAGTGATTGGAGAAATATTAACTTGGCCAGAAAATAGACATTCCGAAATAGTATCTATGGGTAGCTGATTGGAGAAATATTAACTTGGCCAGAAAATACTAACTGCAATGGTTAGGGGCGGGCATTCATTGCAGCAAATGTGCATTCATTTCTGGTTTTTTGGTGCTGTGGTATCTGGTAGTGGTCAGGGACATTCTCTCGTGACATTGTTAAAAACTCGCTAAGAAAGCATGGCATATCCACAATCCCATTCACAAATTGAGTAAGCATAATCATCATACTGGTTGCATTTATCATTATCTTGAACTTCTACCAGCACACAACAAAACTATGCAATCATCGGAAACAAGAAAGCATTTATGTCCCGAAGAACATATACAAAGGTTCAATTAATTAGCAAAACTACAACATTTCCTCCATTTATACATCTATTTAATACCATTTACATACATTATTCATCTATTTGGCACCTATTACATTCTGAGTTTTACAAAGAGAAGTTCACGTGAAGCCAAAAATCATTTTATAAGAGCTTCCTTAGAAATTACGGTTTCATGTTGGCCTGTGCTCTTCATCACCCAGAAAGGGATGGAAAGCTCTAGTATTCCTGAACGCTACTCCAATTTATATTTTGTCCAAAATGGTCACTATGAAGTTAATTACGCCGAAGGCGTTTTCCCTATGGAGACGCAGTCTCAAAGATTCTTTGTCTCCCTGGCCATTCACAGTTCGACAAGTGTCGTGTCGGATTAGCCAATTGATCGTGGACTACTGTTGTGCTGATCAATGAGAATTTTTTTCTCTCTGTTTTAGTCGGGTCCCGATTCTCCAATCTCAATTCGCGAACTTTTGTCCCGTAGACCGTTGGTGTCCTCTGTGTTACGATCGTTCCTGCACGTGAATGGATTGATGGATTGATTGGCAGTTGGAGGTCGTTCTTTGGAGTTGGTGTTTAGCTAATGCATTTTATTTGGGTCCCCGATTTTGCCATCTCGGTACGTGAACTTCTGCCCCGTAGACCATTGTTGTCCTATGTGTTACGGTCGTTGATGCAAGTGAATGGATTGATGGATTGGTTGGCAGTTGCAGGTTGTTCTTTGTAGTTGCCGTTTACTGTGTTTTCCTGATAGATGGTTTGCATGTATTCTGTACTCTTCAATTTGTTGTCCTGAACCATCGGTCAGGGCGATTTTTTTTACAGGATTTTACAATCCTTGCCCGCGATTCATTTATCTCGAATCGGGAAACTCGTTCTCGTTTTCAACACCCTTGCTTTGTTTTGTTGTTATTGCTACTTTGACTAAAAGAGAATGACATAATCCTTGCTTTGTTTTAGTTCAACTAAATAAGGCAACTCTGAAGCTCCAAACGGCAAATGCCTTTGATTTAGGATTTTTTTCTGTGTTTCCACAACGTGCAACCCGCATTTTGCGGGATTTCCTGTTGCCTCTTGGGAAATTGCGGGATGTGGGCTGGGGGATGAGGGTGGTGAATGAAATATTTTTAAGTAATCCCATACCTCGCAACCCGCATTCTGCAGGATTGTGCGTTGCCTCCTGGGAAAATGCGGGATGCAGGCTACAGGATGAGGGTGGTGAATGGAATATTATTTAGTAATCACGTACCCCGCATCCCACATCCCGCACTTGCGAGGTGCGGGCTACGGGATAGTGGATTATATATTAATCTATATATTGTATTAAGAAGACTAAATGAATACAATTAAGAATTAAAATATTTAGAGTGAAAGTACATATTTTCTCACAAAGTTTGAAAAAAAAATCATTGCTGATAGTGCTCCTGTTAGTTTCAAAATTATTTAAGAATTACAATATTTATAGTGAAAAATTGAAATACGACACAAATTAATCTATTAATGTTTATTGCAAAGTTTGAACAACTACCATAGAATCAATCTCCAGAGTGATTGTTTCTTAGCCTTTTTCATTTCACAAGAAACAAATTGAGTCACACTATGGAGAGTATGCTAACTGAAGATTCTATATCACTCTTGCTACATGGTGTTGTCAACATTTTCCTGATGCTACAAGTCTCCTCGTTAAACCAAGTGAACTCACCGAACTCATCATTTATTCGGTTCCGAATTTCTATCTCAGAGGGGCTTCACAAGCATGAGATATTACTTCCAACTATATATAGTAGTCTTGTAGAAACTGGACAACTCAAAGAATGATCTATAATCAAACTTACCGAGTGTATATCGAACATTGTACATAGTGTAACATATGTTTAATTTTCATTTTGTCTTTATCCACTTAATCATTTTCACCTTGTTCATGCATCCAGTGTTTTTTTTATCCTATTCAACTCTAACATACTTCTTCTCACAGGACTATCGCATTGCTTGCACTCGAGGTTGTCACAGTGGATGCAGTGATTATTGGAAATCCTGCACCTTACCACTTACCTATACCTTCTCCCTCGCAGAGTTGTTCCTCGATTCCAGTGAATCCTAGCTCAGTAGATGATAACCCTGCCTTGGCTGCATCAACTATTCCATTCACATCGCTGGCCTGTTCTAGCAAAGTATGGAACATTCAAGGTCAAGTTATTGCCAAGAAAAAACTACAGGAATATGGAAACCAACGAGGGTCTGGAAAAATATTTGGATTTGACATTGTTAATCCTTCACACGATGAAATACATATATCTGCATTCAATGAATTGGTACTCTCTTTGTATGAACAAATACATAAAGGAATAGTGTACATTGTATCAAATGGCACAGTGAAAGCATCCAATCCAATTTTCAACCATTTGAAAAGCCATAATGAAATTTTCCTAGGATCCTCCTCAACCATCCAACCATGCTTAAATGAATACCCCTTAATACCTTTTTTTTTGCTTTATCTTTAAAACTATTCATGAGATACAAACTATACCTGTCAATTCCATGGTGGACCTTATTGGCCTTGTAATTTCATTTTCTCCATCATCCACAATATGAAAACCAGATCGGGTTGAGACTGTTAGGTGCACTATTGGACTCCGTGACATGTCAGGAAATAGTATTGACATAACACTTTGGGGTGACCATTGCCAAATTGAAGGAGCCGAACTTGCAGGCCTCCGTGGTTTACCTACGCCTCCAACTGTAGCAATCAAAGGTGGCCGTGTTACAGAATTTAATGGAAAAACTATTGGAACTATTTCCAACACTACTGTTTTTATAAACCCATTTATTGAACAAACTTCAATTCTTCAAAACTGGTTTCATGAAAATGGATTTCGTTCAGCATCACCATCGCTAAGCCGAAAGTTCAATGCCTCTCACTTTGGTTCTCGTAAAGTCACTACCATCAAGTACCTCCGAACTCTTCAATCATCTAAAAAAACTATTTGGTACTCTCTTGAAGAAACCATCACAAATGTTGACATGGATGACTTTTATTTCCTTGCGTGCCCTCTTTTTGTTGACAGAATACAATGCATGAAAAATATTGCTCAAAAAGTTGGAGACATCTGGCATTGTGCTAAATGTGGTGGAGAGTTTCTTGAATGTGACTACCAATATATACTAAAGGTCGACTTGGAAGATGTTACCGGATACATTCATGATGTGATAGCATTTGATGATGCTGCAAACCAACTCGTGGGAATTTCTGCAAAATATCTGTCTTCTCTCAACTGAAACAACATCACTTGATGAAATAGTGCAGAGGATCTGCAACAAAAAATTACTTCTTACTCTGTCAGTTAAAACAAAGACGTTCTGCGGAGTTGCACGCCTAAAAGTTGTAATTCTCATGGTTGAAAACACATAAATGACAATTTCAGATGGACACATAAATATATACATTTTTTCAAGTTGGTACTTAACCATTCTTCATTGTTTATAATGAATGCTTTCAATTCTCAATTTTAACTGCTTGTTTCATTGTTCAACATAGCAAGGTATTTTTTTTACTCTTTTGTAGTACCACTTTCTTGTAGTTTCATACTTCCAATGTATAGGCTATCACCCACCATTTCTTATGCAAATTGGTGAAAAAACCTATATGGTAGTTTTTAAATACAATACTATTTTGCTATCATGTTTTTTATAAGATGCACAACTTTGTTATCTTGTTTCTGGGCACAACTTTTGATTACCCTGTACATAACAATAATTATAGTAACTTATTTTTTCATATATACTTTCTCACACTACACTTTGTTCTTCTAAAATTCCATTTTCTTACAATTATCAAATTACAACTTGAAAAACAAAATTTACTCCAATTATATTATTTTAAGCTACATTCTTACTTCCCCCTATGTAATGAATTCACATTTGTTTTTTTTCTTATGCTTTATATCCACATAGTTTCCAATTAATACATGTACAAAATGTGTTTCTACCAACAATCAAAGCTTCTAGGTGTTTAACAAGGTTACAATTATCTTGTAGGAATTATGCCAACTCATGACAAGGAACACACCAATGAATGAAGAAAAGTTTTATATGCACAAGACAGAGATAAAAACAACAAGAAACAACGTCATCTTTATAGGGTTGCTCATATGCGTGTCAATATGTCTTCTTCAAATTCTCTTGTAGAACTTGTCGACTCAGTTTCACTTCCATCTCCTGTACCAAATCCATTGAACAACCAGCTCAATGATGCACATCAACGATTTCGTAAAAAAATGGACCAAGTAGCTGATATGCATGTCTACTTGATTTGCAAAGAATGTTACCCTGGTATTGTAACAAAAAAGTTCCATGAGGCATACACTTGTGCACATTTTATTCTAGAACGAAAAGGGCATCGCTTTTCATTGGATAACAATATGGATCTAGGGAAGCAACCACCTGTCCTTGCAGTACTTACACAGGTTGAAGAGATGGTCATTAGTCGTGCTAATCCCATATTGCAAGTCACTCATGCTCGTGGTGGTCAATATAAATACCTTGGTCATACTATTTGCTTCCCCCAAGACATTTCCAACATTGCGACATACCTACCGCATTTAGTATCAAAACTTGACATACTCATTGTTCGGAAATGCAATTCTACAAACAAACCATATGAACTATTTGTTAGTCGAAAAAATGTTCTTGCTTCCCTTCAATTCAAAATGGCAAACAACCCATACTACAAGGATGTACAAATCAACCTAGTTGCATTATCTTCTTTGCCACTTGTTTCAACATACATTTCACCTTTGATTCCACATCTTAATAGCAATGCTACTTCATCTCATCGGCAAAGCTTAGCCTGTACAGATCAACCACCAAATTCATTTGAACCCTATAAATTGCAATCCTCGTCATTTATTTCAACACAAAGAAATGCTAGAACTGAAGTTGAAGAAATTAGACAGTTGTTACACATACCAAATATCCCACTACCACCTTCCATAGATTGGCCCCCTATAGAAATGTCCCCTATCAATGAGTATAATACAAAAGGCCTTCTTTCCATGGCTTTTCCAACTTTGTTTCCCATAGGTACAGCAATGTTATTACAACCATGCATTCATCAAGTTGATATGCACGAATATGCACTCCACCTTATTCGCTATCACGACAACATATTTGCTCAACATCCTCAGTTCCGATACTACATATACAATCTAATTATGTGTCATCGAAGTAATAGTACTACCTCTGTTTTTGTCAAAAAAAATATGGAAGATACACTACCTCTGACAGTACATGAGCTTGTCAACCAATTGAAAGACATGCCAAATGATAAAATTGGTGAGCGGGTCACAAGATTTGGGTCTTCATTACGTGGAACACGATCATATTGGAACAAAAGTAGAGCCGAACTAACAAATATGATCAATCACCAAGGTACACCAACATTCTTCTTCACCCTTACTGCAGCTGACACAAAATGGCCAGATTTGTATGCTCTAATGCCTGGTAAAGCTCCTAATGATTCAAGTCAAGTTTATCAATGGAAGGTTCACAACATCATATCAAATCCACATATTACATCACAATACATCCACAATAGATTCAAAACATTTCTTGAAGAGGTGCTTCAAAAAGGCTTTCATATAACCGATTATTGGTGCAGGTATTATACCATCTATTCCTTTCTATTTCTCTCTATCTATTTTTATCTTTATACAATTTATTTCTAATGTATACTTTTTCCTCCCGTCTAGATATGAATGGCAACATAGAGGATCCACTCACATTCATGGTTTTATTTGGTTAGCAAATGCACCAAATATGGACACGTTAGATTGGGAAGACGATGTTGCAGTTGAAGCTGGAAAAAAAAATTTCACACGCATGTGACAGCTTGGAATCCTCGTAATTCCCAATTGTCCACATCTGAGTCTCACCATTCTACTACAAATGATGCATGCAGTCTTGCATCACCATCGATATTTGCATCAAACTACTCAGCTGACTATGAAGAACTTGTCAATTTTGTTCAAAGGCACAACAAATGTTCAGAGTCAAATTTCCTTCGCAAGAAAGGAACATCTCTTCAATGTCGCTATGGTTTTCCATATGAGCTGCAAGCTACTTATTCATTATTCATTGATCAAAATGGAAAGAAAACCTACTATCTTGCAAGAAATGATCCTCTTCTAAATATTCACATTCCTACCATGCTTTCAATATGGAGGGCTAATCTTGATTGCCAACCTATTCTTTGTAAACATGATGTCCTCAAATACATTTCAAAGTATGCATCAAAAGTAGAGCCAAAATCAGAAACCTGCCATGCCATTCTATCTCAACTTGCACATGTTGCACCAAGTGAAAGCCCCATTCTTCAGCCAATCAAACAATTTCTTGCACAAACAGTTGTAGAAAGAGACATTAGTGCACAAGAGATGTGTCACATGCTGCAAAAGCTTCCTCTTGTTCTTTGTAGTCATCACTTCTTTTCCCTAAACGTGAGCCAAACTGGGTTTTGTCGTGTTTCTAATGACACTAATAACACCCCTGCAACGCCCCCATTCATCTTTGCTTACATGCAAAGACCCATTGTTCTTGAGCATCTAACTCTGCTTGGAGCTGCTCATTGTTGGTCTTTCTCTCCTAATAGGAAAAAAAATCCATGGAAACAAAACTTGTGTGACAAAATTGTTAGAGTCTATCCACATTTCACTTCCATTCCTCCCTCTGATTATTCATCTTTTGAACCATTTTGTTGGAGTGAACTTCTTCTATAAAAACCTTTTCGGTCTATCCCTCATGATATTGGAACCACAACTATTGAAATTATTTCTCATTGGCATCAGATTAAAGGCACATATGTTGTGTGGCATATTGAACATACAAAAGAAGAACCCTCTACACCTCTATCCGATGGTTCAAACTCTAATGCTATTACGTTTCCGTTGTCCCATACCATGGATGAATGAGAACTTCTATCTAAAATGAGACCACGCAATAACATTGAAGTTAATGACCTTGAAATGCTTCGCCATCATGAATTTGACAAAAATCACAATTGGTCACATAACAATATATCCACCGAATTGCATGAGACAACAATATCATGTTGATGTATATGTAACTTCGGAATGTATTCTTCTATGTATCCTATGTATTGTAACCCGATGTCTATTCCGAGATGTTTTCTATTATGTATTTGAGTCATGTGGTCATACCCCGATGTTCCGATCGGGAGGATTAATAATGTAAACAAGTCATATCAAGTCATTAGGTAAGTCCCCACAGTTTTGGGGCACTTGAGTTATTATACACTAATTAAGGTGTAGGCTCAAGTAGTAATTAATAGGGTTGAGCCTACGTGTGAAATGGAAACTTAAGTGAACGGACTAATATAAATAGAGAGTGTGTGTCTCTCTATTTATCACTTTTGAAGTACATCACTTGCTCTCTCAAGTGTGGCGCACCTTTGGAGAAGGAAATACTTTGGCTTGACAGAAGACAGAAGGCTACTGCTGTTTTGGGAGATCTCTTACTGTTTTGGTGTTGATTCTATCTTAGAGGAAGTTGCAGGGTTTTCTCCTTTATGGTTTCCCTGAGGAAAACTCTTTGTGTCTCTTTTCTCTTGTGATGTGTTCATGTTTTATTGCTGTACTTGTTATTCTCTCAGTGAAAAGATCCTAAGATCATAATTGATGAAAAACTAACATGGAATCAGAGCTAACCTGAGAAGAATACATTGTGCAGCTACAAGAACTAGGGCTTCCTATTTTGTGGATCTTCCTCCACAGATTTTCAGCAAAAGTATGCTAAGATGACTCTCCATTGAAGGGTGCATCTTTCTGTCGATGCGGAATTTAATTTCAATCATTTTCAGTTTCGATGTGGAAATTAGGGCTTTCTACAGAAGATAAATTTTTGAGTGAGACTGCATAGGATTTTTCTCCTCATCAAAACCGAAGTTTAGAGACCTGGATCAAGAAATTTGGTTGGGAGAAACTCCGGGAAAGTCAAACCCTAGTTTGACCCTGAGCTAGGAGAAACCCTAAATACTAAAACTGCTACGTTTTGGTACAGTCGCTATATTCCATGTTTGGAATATTCTCAGAAGCTGAAAATTGCAAGGGCCGAAGATAAAATCCTGATGAACCCTGTGTCCAAAACGCAGCCTCAGATTCACTCTATTTTGGGAGATATGATCTCTCCAAGTTAGGGCTCTAGCCTCTTTCAGAAATCATCCATAAACAGGACACCTCGGGAGATCTGCAATATCTTGGGCTACAGAGGTCCAAATGGAATTCCTGAAGTTGTTCCAGAAATTTCACGGACTTTAATTTCGGTGTTCTAAAGGTCATACTTAGAGGATGAACCAGTGACACGTGGCATTCCATACAACTTCGTTGTTCTGAACAGTCCTGTAACAGTTCACCTTGGGAAAAGGATCATAAATCCCAAATGGTGAAACAAATTTTGATGAAACCTATGGTTTTGGATCAAGGACATGTGATTTTACCTTAGTGAGAAATTTCAGACATAGGGGATCAGTAATTTCAGATATATCACAGAAACAGTAACAGGAATTTATGCAGAAGAAATCAAAAAATTAGGGCTTCCTGTTTCAGGAGCTTCCCTCCACTGTTTTCAGAAAAGGAGTACATTGGACAGCTCCATTTGAAGAGATCTATCTATTTGTCCAATCAGATCTGAAATTTTCCAAGTTTTGAAAATTAGGGTTTTTGCGACAAACCCTAGATCAGCAAACTCCACGACAAGGACGGACACCTCAAATTGGTAAGATCTAATCCTTTGCTATTTCCATTTGAGGTTCTCATTTCAAAGTGATCTATCACATCAGCTTGGTGACAAGCTTGCGGAAGTTGACAACTTCCAATCCTGGAAGTATATGATCTCTCTGAAGAAAATGGATTGGACACCTACATGAGTATGGAGGTTCCAGTTTCAGAGGGAGACGAGGTTAGAAGCCTTTTACAAGAAGAACTTGGTCAAAGAAGACATCATGCTCATGCTGCAGAGGATGATGAACCATCCAGAAAGAGATCCAGATATGAAAGTGAAGATTCTTCAAGCAAGGGTGAATATGTACTAATATCAGCTCTCACAGGATTGAAGAAGAACCTTCTCTCTATTTCAGCATTGATGCAAAAGGAATGCGGGCTGCATTCATAGATGGTCAAGTCATCATATGCCCAAAAGGAAAGACTATCAATGATGTGGTAGTGATTGAAGAACAAGAAGGAGGCTTGTACAAATTGAAGGGATATCCAGAACAAGCCTTGATCCATGACACAGTAGAGCCAAATGAGCTTTGGCATAGAAGGCTTGCACATGTGCACTACCTATTCCAAGCAAAGCTGTTGAAGGTCTTCCAGAATTTCAAGCTATTTGAAGGGAAGAACAAAATCAGAATATGACCTAAAGAAACCAGTTGAAGAATGTGAAGATCCAGAATGCAGAGACCATGTAGTCATAAGAGTCTCTCAAATCAAAGAACAACTTGAAGTGGTAAAAGAAAAAGTGAAGAATGCAGAAGTGGTGATGGCCACCTTGAATGGCCTCCCAGGATCGTGGAATTCATTCATGTGAGGAATGTGTGCTAGAAGGAAGTGATTACTTTAAATAGACTCTAGAAAGAGCACTCACAAGAAGAAGAAGCTCTACCCATAAGAAGAGAAGATAAGACGGGAGCATTTGAAGATCCGGCTTTCACCATCCAAAGAAGATCCCTCAAGAAATGAGGAATATGAAGAAATCAAATCTTGAAGAACCTCTTATCCAACTCAACATTTGGATAAGAAACGATGCGATTACGAATGAAGAAGACGATGAAGCTGAAGGCTCAAGAAGGATTCTACCCTCGAAACAAATAAAGATAAGTATTCAATTGTCATTTCATGATATTCTTTTGTTATGCATTTGTTTATATTCAGTTATTGTATTATGCATGATAGGATGTTTGCATTAATGACAGTATACTACTAATATGCATGTGATGGGTAAGTAGCTCATGGGGCTATACAAATTCTCCATTGCTACTTATCTAGAATGAAACCTCTTTGCTGACATATTGGATTAGTGCACAATCTCAATGTTGTCCTGGTAGAGATGGAAGGCATCTAGAAAGTTTCAATGAGATATGGATGAATGTTGTATTGGCTAAAGTAGTTGCATGATCATATATTTATGCATAAGTGCTTGTCAGTATAAATATTCCTTATGAAATGTTTCTAACCATACAAATGCATTTGACTTGTAGGAAAGATCGCATACATAATCGCCTACAAGCAAAGAAGAATGAAGACTTGTTTCGAAGAACAAGTGACGACATTTCAAAATGAAGAATAATATGACGAGTGCAGTGACATGATTGATGCAGAACCTTCCATCCATCAAGAAGAAAGAGAAGACCAGTTCAAGAAGAATGATGCCAGGGCGCAGTATCAAGACCTGAAGAGAATTTCATAGTTCCATCATGCAGTAGATGGAAACATCGTGGGATACAAAGAAAGATTCGTAGCATGAGGCTTCTCATGAAAGGAAGGCCTAGACTACGAAGAGACATTTGAAACCAGTAAGAGTTGAAACACATACATGATGAGCTTAATGAATATCTTAACCTTTGCTATAAGGTTGATAGAGGATGACAAGCTCACAGATGGGTGCAAGATGAACTTCTGAAGAAGTTCAAGATAGAGGATCTTAGTATCCAATGATCCTAGATGGATACTACTCGTCACTCCAGTACAGAATGTTTCAGTGCATAGAGTACGGAAGAAAGAGGGAGTCTGATGCTCCGCTTCAGAGGGAGTGATTACAGAAGATCTAAAGGTTTGACATGGTATGACAGGATGGGCAGATTACTGATGACTCTAGGCTTTACTAAGAGTAAAGTGGATTCCAACCTTTGCTTCAAGGTTGAAGGCAGAAGACTAGTGATGTTCCTGTTATGTGTCGATGCACTATTGTTCTAGGCATGGAGGTGTGGCAGAGTACAGATGGAATCTTCCTTGGACAAGGGAAGTATGCAGTAGAGATCCTGAAGAGATTTGGGATGATGGACTGCAAGGCTATGGCTACACCTATGGCATCGAACCTGAAGCTATTAAGTGATGCTTCTTTAGATATGGTTGATGTTACGATGTATCGTCAGATGATTGGGTCATTGATGTACCTGACAAACACGAGACTAGATATTTGCTTTGCTGTGAACACCTTGAGCCAATACTTGACAGATCCGAGAAGTTTTCACTTGGTTGCTGCAAAGCATATTCTGAGGTACCTGAAGGGTACGGTTGATTATGGGCTCAAGTATGATGCGAATCAGAAGATTAACCTGGAGGGTTATGTTGATTCAGATTGGGCAGGAAGTGCCATCGACAGGAAGAGTACTTCAGGATGTTGCTTCAGTTTGGGATCAGGTGTGATCTCTTGGTTTAGCAGGAAGCAATCTTGTGTGGCACTGACTACAGCTGAAGCTGAGTATGTCGCACCTTGTTCAGCTAGTTGTGAGGCAGTATGGCTACGGAAGCTACTGTATGATATATTTGATCTCCAGTTGGATGCTACTTGTATACACTGTGACAACCAGAGTTGCGTGAATTTGTCAGAAAATCTAGTGTTCCATGACAGGTCGAAGCATATCGAGATCAAATATCACTATATCAGGGATATGGTGCAGAGAGGAGCAGTGAAGCTCCTGTATGTTGCGACGGAGGAACAGATAGCTGATGTATTGACGAAGCCATTGGCTAGGCTGAAGTTCGATTACTTCAGAGAGAGACTTGGTGTTCTCCAGATCGATGCTTCCTCCCAGAGACAGTGATGAGACCCATAGCCATTCTGACATGGTGAGAGGATTGGTTCCTTCCATGGTCAGATGTAAGGGCTAAGCCATTCCGTCATGGTGAGAGGATTGGTTCCTTCCATGACTGATATGAGTGCTGAGATCTATAGCCATTCTGACGAGCAGGTCAGATATAAGGGCTGAACCATTCTGTTCATGGCTAAAGGATTAAGTTCCTTCCATGTCAGATGTGAGTGTTGGCCATTCCGACGAGCAGGTCGGATATAAGTGCAGTGCCATTCCGACATGGTGAGAGGATTGGTTCCTTCCATGGTTGGATGTAAGGGCAGTGACATGGTGAGAGGATTGGTTCCTTCCATGGGCAGGATGCCACATCCAGCATGAAAAAGGGCTGGCTCTGTGATGCCACATCTGGTATGAAAAAGGACCAGCTCTGTGATGCCTCATCTGGTATGAAAAAGGACCAGCTATGTGATGCCTCATCTAGTATGAAAAAGGACTAGCTCTAGGAAGACTCATCTAGTTTGAAAAAGCACTATCTCTGAAGTGGATGCCACATCTGGTATGAAAAAGGACCAGCTCTGTGATGCCTCATCTAGTATGAAAAAGGACTAGCTCTGGGAAGACTCATCTAGTTTGAAAAAGGACTAGCTCTGAAGTGGATGCCACATCTAGTATGAAAAAGGACCAGCTCTGTGATGCCTCATCTAGTATGAAAAAGGACTATCTCTGGGAAGACTCATCTAGTTTGAAAAAGGACTATCTCTGAAGTGGATGCCACATCTGGTATGAAAAAGGACCAGCTCTGTGATGCCTCATCTAGTATGAAAAAGGACTAGCTCTGAGATGGTACATCCAGTATGAAAAAGGACTGGCTCTGTAAAGACTTCCGATGACGAGTAGAATCATGAGATAACACCAGTGTTGATCTAGATCGAGTGATGATCCAGATCCAGTAATGATGATCCAGCAGTAAAGATCCATATCGAGTGATGATCCAGATCCATCCCAGTGATGATGATCCAGATCGAGAGATGATCTAGATCGAGTGATGATCCAGATCCAGATGACTTGAAGATGAAGATGACTTGAAGACGAAGATGACTTGAAGATGACTCAAAGACGAAGATGATCCAGTTGATACAGAGAAGAAGACCAGTGCTAAAAATTGTGTTGAAAGAATACCTTCCTAGTTAAGAGGGAGTGTTGATGTATATGTAACTTCGGAATGTATTCTTCTATGTATCCTATGTATTGTAACCCGATGTCTATTCCGGGATGTTTTCTATTATGTATTTGAGTCATGTGGTCATACCCCGATGTTCCGATCAGAAGGATTAATAATGTAAACAAGTCATATCAAGTCATTAGGTAAGTCCCCACAGTTTTGGGGCACTTGAGTTATTATACACTAATTAAGGTGTAGGCTCGAGTAGTAATTATTAGGGTTGAGCCTATGTGTGAAATGGCAACTTAAGTGAACGGACTAATATAAATAGAGAGCGTGTGTCTCTCTATTTATCACTTGTGAAGTACATCACTTACTCTCTCAAGTGTGGCGCACCTTTGGAGAAAGAAATACTTTGGCTTGATAGAAGACAGAAGGCTACTGCTGTTTTGGGAGATCTCTTACTGTTTTGGTGTTGATTCTATCTTAGAGGAAGTTGCGGGGTTTTCTCCTTTATGGTTTCCCCGAGGAAAACTCTTTGTGTCTCTTGTCTCTTGTGATGTGCTCATGTTTTATTGCTGTACTTGTTATTCTCTCAGTGAAAAGATCCTAAGATCATAATGCTAGCTTAATTGATGAAAAACTAACACATCATTCATTGAGGTGAATCGCTTGTCCATTCAACTACATGAATATATCTCGTACTTCTCCAATTCTCCTCATTCCTTGTCTCCCACACAACACATAGCCTTTGATCTTGTCATCTACCATTTCAGTAACAGTACATTTGCTCAACCGCCAAAACTGGTTATTCAAGGTACTGCAGGAACTGAAAAATCTTAACTCATATCTTGCCTCAAATTTACACTTCAAACTGCATTTGAACAAAATTCCTACCCACTTCTTCTCCTTGCTCCAACTGGTGTTGTTGCTTTTAACATACATGCATCTACAATACATTTTACTCTTCGAATACATTGGTGAAATGCACCCTCTTGAAGGCCAATCCCTTTCAAAACTTCAAGAATAACTTCGGCATATTCGTTATCTTCTCATAGATGAAATGAGCTTTATTGGTCCAAAAATGTTGACTCAAATTGATGCACTCTTACATCAAGCTTTCCCTTACAATCTACAATCCCATTTGGTGGTTGTTCCATAATTCTTCTTGGTGACTTTGGACAATTACCTCTTGTAAAAGACATCCCCATGTATGTAGGCTCATCTGTTGGAACTACTCTTTGGCGTACATTTGATACTTTTATCATGCTTGAAACAATTTTCTGACAAACTGGAAATAGTGCTTCTCAAACTGCCTTTCGGCAACTCTTGCTAAACCTTCTAAATGCAACACCAACTATTGAATATGGGGCACTCCTAATGACAAGAACAACCTCTTGCCTTTCATTTGTTGAAAATTATTCACTTGAACAATCTATCCATTTGTATCCCACAAATAACTCTATTGCACTGCACAACAAACACATGCTGAAAGAGCTTAATATGCCAATTGCACATTTCTTTGCAGAACAACAGAACCAAAATGCCCATCAATCCATTGATAATGAACAAATGCCATTAAAGGTCCTTCTTGCTGTTGGTCAACAAGTCATGTTAACTGCTAATTTATGGGTTCAAGTAGGACTTGTTAATGGCTCATGTAGGAAAGTCATTCATATTTTCTACAAGTCAAATGAGATACCTCCTACCTTGCCGTCATTTGTTGTTGTTGAATTTGTGCATTACAAAGGACCCCTATGGAATTCTTCTAATCCTACTTATGTTCCAATATCTCTAATAACAAAAGGATCCCGTAGACAAATACCACCTCGAATGGCATGGGGTTTAACAATTCATAAAGCCCAAGGTATGACCCTAAAAAATGTAACAATAGATATTGGAAACATTGACAAACAAGGACTTACATTCACTGCAATATCAAGAGTTGCATCTATTTCAAGCCTACGCATTTCTCCACCTTTCTCTTTTTCCAAATACTCTCGAATGCAAGGCAATCGATATGTTGAACGTAGAAAACAAGAGGAAAGCTCACTTGCTTCAAAGTCTTTAAAACCACTTTCTGCTTGAATCTCCTCATTGTCTGTTGTATAGATGTATTGTTTTTATTTGGTCACTTGTTTATGTAAAATATGTGCTGTTTTTTTTACCTGATAGTGAATTCAACAATATACATATATACTTCATTATATTTTTTATTATTTATTTATTTCTGGTTTGTAAATAAATTAATTATTGAATCTCAAATAATAAATGAAATAGATAAAGACAGATTATAAAAACAATTCACAGAAATAGATAATGGCAGTTCATAAAATACATTTCATGAGACTTTATTAATGCATTTAGAAGTAACAGAGATGAATCAAATTTAAACAAACACATTAATTGATTGCAAATGAATCAAAGTATTATCTGATCATTTGGAACAGAGAGACCAACATCTGTCAAAGAAATTTAATAGATAACTACAAGAGATATGGAACTTTAACACTATTTTTTTCTAGAAATTTATGCAATAAATTACACAAAACCTTTACAAAGACAGAAGTATTGTTCGATCCCTTGCATCAATCTCCCCTCTCCAAAATTTCCAGAGGCCTCATACATTAGAGATGATGACTTAAATAATTATTACAATCAAAGGAATTTCCCCTCAAAGGGGATGAAAACTAACAAATCTCATATCCTAAGAAATCTCTCCAAATCTTCCAAATTCGTAGCAACTCCTCAATATCGGGGTAATTGGTAGATTCAATGCCAACTTGAGCATTGCACCTATGATCTTCAAGCTCATTCTTTACCAATTTATGCCATAATCGGATGAAGATATGAATCTTCCCTTCCATTACGAATGGTTGCTTGATCAACTACTCCATATCATGTATACTGATGCAATCAAGTCCCTTGATTTTCTCCTCTTCTTCATCCCTACATTGCTCAACTTGCTCGATCACCAACCCGGGTGGACAAGCTTTTTCAATAAGGACCATGGTAGGAAAATACAAGTCATTCATGATATTATCAACTGCATACCATCTCCTGCGACAAATAGCTTGTGCTCTTTTAATAGATTCACCTATTGTTTCTTCTAGGTCTTCCCAGGTTCTCAGAATAGCTCTAACTTTCTTTAACTGAAACTTAGTAAGAAAAGTAATATTCTTAGGCTTATCTTTCATATATCTTTGCCAATCAACCACTTCATCATAGGCCTTAGAAGCATGTTTTCTCTTCTCCACCAAGTCTTCTAGAACAACAGACATTTTATCAAACACTATGTGAGTTTCAAAGATATTATCTAAAGCTTTGAATAAATCACAGACCAAACAATAGTGTTCCTTGTTGATTCTGATAGCAAGTTCTTTGAATTCTTCTTTTGAAAATTTAGAAAATGAGGATGAAGTTGTACTTGCAGTTGCATCTTCAATCTCTTTTACCAACAATTCAACCTTCTGAGCCAGAGTGACATTAACAGTCATTTTCCTTTGCAGTTCTCCATTGAGGGCAACATTCATCTCTTGAAGTTCATCACACATGTTCTCATGTTGCCTTTTAAGCTGCACCAGTTCCTCATTAGAGGAAATTTGAGGTCTAAAATGGGCCTCCTAAGGAAAATAATAAAATTGTAGTTAAAATAATAAAATAATAGCTAAAATAATAGTTATTAATTTTAGAGGAAGAATGAAAAAAAACTACTTTTTTTATTCGTATCATCATCACGTTTTTTCAGGTATTTCTTATTTTTGGAGTAGCGGGGTCCGTAAAAAGTATGAAGTGTGGGTACTCGTTGGATGCGGAATTAAATTCTGCATCCAATGAGCTCTCCCACTCGGAATGTGAGTAAAAACATAGGGAGATATGTCGAAAATACGAACAAAGAAAGTAGTTTTCTTTTATGACAAATATGTCAATTCAACCATTATGGTTGACTCATTTTATTGAAATTCTGTTGGTTCCTAAATTCCAACACACAAAATTTATTATTGGCACGTTTTCTTATAAGGCCCATTTTAGACCCCAAATTTCCTCTAATGCTTTTAGTCTACTAATTTCTGCTTTATGCTTATCAAACTCCCGATTCAAATTGTTCACAGCATCACAGTTGGCTCCTGTAAAATCCCCTAAGACAGATGCAACATCAGTGGAATATGCTTGTGGATCACTTGATCGCTGATTCCACACCACCTGACTTACATCAGACATATCCATATCACCCTCGTCTCGGCTCCTTTTCCTACCTTTCCTCACCACTGATCTATCAGTTTTGCTGTAGTGATATTCTCCTAGAGATACCACAAAATCTTCATTGAATTCTTCCCTTACCTCATTAATGGGGGGTATACTAATGCCAGTGGATATCACGAAAGTAGTTTGAGTTGTGGTAACAGAAGGGATAGTCATAGTAACAGGGGAAGTACATGGAGAAAGTTCATATTCTGAGCAAGAATAGCTTCAGGAGCTAAGGGGATGTTAGGAATTGTAGTCTCAACTGATGAAACTTGCACAGTAGAGATCTTGGATGGTGATGATGAGACTACTGAATTTTCCTCAGCTACTGATAAAGACACTGAACTAATTGAATGGATATGCAATGGAGTCTTGACAACTATAGATACATCAGATGTAGGAATAGGTATATCTATAGAAATAGGTATCATGGATTCAGGTAGACACATAGCATCCTTATAAAGTTGATTCATGAAAGGTGTTACATAAGAACCATCAGATAATGAGGATAATGCTTATTATAGATGAAAGAAGTATTGCAAAAGAAGATGGAGCAGAGTGACTTGAAGGTTGAGATGGAGGAAGAGAGGATGAAAGATTACCATTGCTACCATTAGTGAGATTTTGGAAATCATTACTTGTCTCAAGAGTAACAGGCACAGGAGAACTTCTTCCCTCCTCTTCCTCTAAATGAGTTAGGTCAATAGTAGGAACAAGAATAGATATATTTATCTTTTTAATAGGTTTGTCCTCAACCTGAGTATTTCCAACCACAGTAGCTACCTGGACAGTTTCAGCCACCTAAGATGTTGCAACTTCTTGTGTATCTAGTGTTGAAGTCAACCTGTTCAATGTATGTTTTATCTGCTCTGAAGTTTGCAAATAGTCTTTAACCTGTTGTTCCACAGATGTCTGGGGATTTCTGTCATGGGGGATTTCCCTTTATCCAATCCCAAGCTGGTTTCTACAGATGCAATTTTAGATGACAGAGCCTCTTTTGCTGCAACTCGAGCTTCCTTTTCTTCTTTGTCTTTTGTCAACCTTTCCAAGATTTCTAATTCCATAGACCTGAAATGTTTTACCCTATCCCTGATCTCTTTTTGGTACTAAAAAATATGTCTTTGCTCTTCTTTGCTTTTCTCCCTTGCTAAAACTTCAGAAAATGTATCCACTCCCTGATAAATAAAATCATCAAGAGTTTCCTCATGAACATAACCGGCTTTAAAATGATTTTTCTTTAGGTGAAATCAACAATGCCTTTAGGATCATGTTGTCTTTTGCATGCAAAACCAAGTTTAAGTGACATGATATCGTCACTCAGATCCAATGCCCAAGTAGAAGAGGGAATGCTCAAGGATCCAAGTGTAATAGGAAACCTGGACCAAACTTTTCTCTTTGGTGTAGCACATTTCTTGTAGATTCCTTCTGTAACTGTCTGAAATGAGATCTCTTCTAAGACCAACCTGTCTGGGATGACTTTAGGCAACATGTGTGCTTTGTTACTACCATAAACTCTGACGTAGGTGAAAGATTCACCCACATACCAGTCTCCCATTGTGGCTATGAGAGCTTTTGCTTCTGGTGAGAAAGCAGGGGATTCTTTGTTGAAAATTAGAAAATATACTCAGCCAAGGAAACTTTCACATATATCATAAACCTAGCCACATAGTTTCCATCCCAAATATCGGAATGATAAATATGTATAGGAAGGGTCAGAAATTCCCAACTCCATCCCAAATTAGGGTAACAAAAATTAGCACAGAAAACATCCACAATGAAGGAAGTGAGATAAAAGTTGGGCTTTTTCTTAGCAGTCACTTTCTAGAACTCTTGGATAACGTTTTTAAGTTCCAGTGACAAAATTGAGGCCAAAGGGAAAGATTCACCTATGGTAATAATGTGATGAGCGATCGGAGCCCATTCCTATTTGAAGAACGAACCGTTGGGAAGGCCATAAAGCCTGCACAACATCGCGGCTAGCATGGAATAAGGTTCTTTGATCCACTCAACATGGTATAATTGGTCTTTTCTTTTGTGAAATTTATGGGGTTCAGTCATCCAGGATTTAAGCATTTGGTCGAAATTGAATTTGGATTTGGCAGTGTTAACAAAATCTGCATCTAGAAGCTGGGTATAAGATTTAAGAGCATAAATCCTGACAAAATTTTTTGAGTAGAAATTGGCTAGCTGAGACCCAATACTGGTATTGAAAGAACGATCTTTCACATTGGCGTGGTCAATAATTCATCGCACAACATCGTTATAAGGTAGGATAGGTGGTCTGGCAACAATCATATGCAAGCCTAAATATCTAATTCTCTCATAAACCGTTTGGTTACTCTGGAAATCTGAGAGGTCATTGTTATCGAAAATTGAGTAAATCCTGGCCCAGTCTAAATGATAAGTTTCACTGACACAGCTTCTAGTATTAGAAAAAACACCGAATTTCGGGTCTCTGGTTTACATATCCTTCTGGAGGTTTTTACTTCTGGTGATTCTGGGGGTTTTGGATGTCGCCATGTGTCGCTTTTTGAATATTTATACCAGAAGTTAAAAACTAAATACAGTAAGCATAGTAATCAATTCAAAATGCCAGACAACAACCTAGTAACCAACCTGAAACTACAGTAATCACTATTGGAGTCGCCAGGTAAAATCTTGAGGTAAAAATCGCACAGCAGAGTGAATTACAGCAGTAAAAACAATGAAAAATTATAAATCAAAACTATCATATTTATAATTGCTGAGAAATAATAGAGACCGTCAAATGCGGGTAAAAAGAAAATAAACGAGCAGGATCAGCTTTGCGGGATACGATATCAAAACAAAATTTGCAAGTGTGTTAATTGTTCTGCAACCCACATTCCGCAACTTGCGGGTCGCGGGATGCAGGAACGCAAAATAGCACAAACTTTATTCAATTAGCTCTGCATCCCGCATCCCGTAATGTGTGGAATGCGGGTTGCGGACTTCCTATTATTTTCGTTTTGTTTTTTTTTTCCGGCAACCCGCATCCCACAAAATGAGGAATGCGCGATGCGGATCTAATTGAATAAATTTTGTGCTATTTTATGTTCCCGCATCCTGCAACCAGCAAGTTGCAGAATGCGAGTTGTGGAACAATTAATAAATTTTCAAATTTTGTTTTGATCTCGCATCCCGCAAAGCTGATACTGACCGTTCTTTTTCTTTTTACCCTCATCTAACGGTCTCTATTATTTTTTGCGAATTAAAAATATGATAGTTTTGATTTACTATTAAAATTAACACATAAAAACTCTCCCACACCCGCATTTGTGAGATGCAGGATGCGGGTTTGAAAAATGAAATATCAAATGAAATGTTTCCCGCAGTCCGCAAGTTGCAGATTTCCGGGTTGTGGGACGTTAAAATAATCCAAACAAAAATTCATCATTCTGCATTCAAAATTTGGGCTCCTATGTCATAATGACATGGAATCTGTTGTACTTACAACAAGGCCTCACATAGTCATGCTAGAGGCCATTCTATTTAAATCATTGCACCAAGTTACTCCTATCAATTGCTTTAAAATATCCAAGTAACATGTATAACATGAAAATTTATGTCCTGTGTCTATTATCAAATCAAAAGAGCAACCAAAGAAAATAAAATGCACCCAAATCCATGTTCACCAGATCAAGAGGCTTGCAATTCAGTTTGTATATCTCTTTTAATTCTCAACGGATTCTAAGCTCGGTGAGATCGATTAACATGAATATGTGCTACTTGTGAACTTAGAAAACTACTATGCTAGGTATACTTTATATTAGTTCATGATGAGGTATATATATATTAATTAAATGTAATTAAATAAAAACTAAACTTGAATAATAATAAAATTAGATAAAAATATGTAGAAATTTCATAAGATCTTAAAAAAAAATCAATCTCATTATTTAGAATACTTCGAAAAAATTATAATGATTTTATACATGAGCATGTGGGAATTTCATAAACTTTAAAAAATAAATCAATCACATTATTTAGAATAATTAAAAAAATGAAATGGTTTTATTACAATAGTTTTACTGATAATTGTAATGATATTTTAAAGACAGTCTATGTCACCGATGATTATGACCTTCCATCTTCCATCCATACACAGTTGAAAGCAAGGGACAAAAGCCCGTGACAACATGTCATTTAAAACATATAGAATAAAAAATTAAATTGAATAAAAGACTCGGATGGATTTGCATAAATTAACAAATTAACATATGTATTATCGAATTTACTGTGTAATCATTTGCAGAAATAGATACAGATTTTAATAAAATAAGCTCTATTAAAAGCTTATCAGTACATGAGTCACTAACAAGGCTGTGGATAAATGTACTACTTGATCACAAAATACTAACAGTAATATTGAATCATCTGAAACAAGAAAACTCATTATTCATTAAGGAAACTTAATCAAATAAAAAAAAAGAGACATGAAAAAATATCATTACTGTATTAAATAGATTTGCACAAAATTACAAAACCTCAATTAAACAGAGGTATTTCCAAACTCTTGTCCAGATTTTTGCCTTCCAAAAAGTTGCTATTACATGTGAAACCCACCCTTTAAATAATTATTACAAAAAGTAGATTTTCATCAAATTTTGATAGACAAATCTAAATAAAACTAATATCCAAGGAAATCCCGCCATCTGCTCCAAATCCCTAGCAATTCCTCAATGTTGGGATAGTAAGCTGATTCAAAACCAAGTTGAACATCACATCTATAATTCTCCATTTCGTTTTTAGCTAACTTATGCCAGATGCGGATGTAGATGTGGACCTTGCCTTCAATAGCCAACGGTTGTTTGATTAAGTGATTGACATCCTCAATCATTATATGATTGAGCCCTTGGATTTTCTCACTTGCTTCATCTCTCCACCGTTCAACCTGCTCGATCATCAATTTTGGAGGACTGGTGTTTTCAATAAGATTTACTGTGGGAAAAAACAAACCCTCCATGATACTGTCAACAACATACCATCTTCTTGCACACACAGCTTGTGCCTTTTTTATAGTCTCATTGACCATCTCATTAAGATCAAGCTAAGCACTGAGTACTGCTCTAACTTTCTTTAGTTGAAAGCTGCTGAGGATGATAATGTTTTTTGGTTTGTCCTTCCTGTACCTTTTCCAGTCTACAATCTCATCCAAAGCCTTTGAAGCTTTCTCCCTCTTTTCCACATGATATTCATGTACAATGGCTATCTGACCAAAAGCAATATACGTTTCATAAATATCATTCAAACTGTGAAACAACTCAGTTATTAACTCATATTGATCCTCATTTCTCTTGATAGCTAACTGCTTAAATTCTTCTTGTGAAAACCTGGAGAACAAAGAGGAAGCTGCACTTGCAGTTGCATCTTCACATTGCTTTTCAAGTGAATCTATTTTCTATCTAAAGGCAACATTTGATATCTTCTCATTTTGCAACTCAACCTGAAGAAAGGCACTTTTGACCTGTAGTTCATTGTACTTATCCTCAGATGTCTTCATAAGATCAGCAACATGAGCCTCATGTTCCCTTTTACTCTTCTCAAGTTCTTCCTTCAATTGGGTTATCTCTTCTTTCCACCTGTCAAACTCCCTATTAAATTGCTAACAGCATGGATATTGGCACCTGTGAATGCACCCAAAGCAACAACTGTATCTGCTGCATCTACCTGTGGGTCACCAGATTGCTGAGTCCAAAGTATTTGCTCAAAAATAGATGCTTCCATCCCAGTTTGATCCCTACCCCTCCTTTTTCCCTTTCTGATCATTGATTTATCAGGTTTTCTATAATAATATTCTCCAAGAGAGACAAAAATCTCTTCATCAAATTCATCTCTTGGATCAATGGATCCAGATGTGCTAATCACTGTGGACACTAAAGACGATGTTTGAGTAATGATAGGAGAGGGCATTGTCATCGTAATGTGAGTACTCAAAGGACATATGTTTTGAACATGGCTTATTTCAGAGATGGAAGACAAGAGTAGCATTGAAGATTTGAAAGGTGGCAAATGCAGATTGACAGCTGCAAGTGGCGACGAAGATAGTAAATCCTCTTCAGTACTAGATGATGTTCACAAAGTAACTAAGGGTACATCTACAGGAATATTGAAAATTGGTGCTTGCAAATTGCTTTGAACATGGAATATTTCAGGAATAGAAGAAAGTCGTTCGGTTGAAGATTCTAAAGATGACAAGTGGAAATTGAGAGATGAAAGTGGTGACGAAGACACCAACAACTTTTCAGTACTAGATAATGTTGATGGAGTAACTGTTGATACCTCTAGGGGAATCTTCACAATTGGTGCTTCTGAAATTTTTTGAACACAATCTATTTAAACAATTGAAGACAGGAGTGGGGTTGAAGATTCAGAAGATGGAAACTGGAGATCAACAGATGAAAGTGGTGAAAAAGACCCCAAAATATTTTCACTATGAGACAATCTTGACAGAGTAACTGACAATAGCTATAAGGGAATCTTGAAAATTGGTGCTTCTGAAATAACAGGTAGTGAAATGGGGATTTGTACAATATCAGATGTGACATATTCAGGTGTAGATATCATATCCTGATACAATTCAAACAGTGCAGGTAATATGCATCCTCCTACAGGAAACATAGATAAAGTATGGATGGATGAAAGGAGCAATGTTGCATACGAACACATAGACACATATAAAGATTGTGAAACTGTAGAAACAAGTATAGAATCTTTCTTACCATCACCATTAATGATTGAAAGTATTGATCCACCTCTTCAGTGACAGGTGCAGAGGCCATCACCTCTTCTTCTAAATCTGAATCAACCAAATCGATAATAGGACCTGTGGAGGAAGAAGCTTTAACCTTCAATCTTTTGAATGGTTTTTTTTCAACTATTTCTTCAGTATCACTTGGCTTACTGACTGCAGCAATCACTAGGATATGAGTAATAGTCACAGGAGTTGAAACTGCCTAAGTATTCAGCACAGAGGTCATTATTTCCATCTTCTCTTTTGACTGTGTTGACATAATTATTAAGGGTTTGACCTGTTCCCTAACTGGTACCTCTGGTAGGTCTTCCATTAGACCTTTTCCCTTGTCTCCGTCCACAAAAATTTCCACCGATGAATTCTTCGTTGCTTCAACTTCCTTTTCTTCTCTCTCCTTTCTTACTTTCTCCAAGACATCAATCTGCAGCGCCCTGTAACACTAACTCCTCTCTTTCAGTTCCTTTTGATGTTGCAAGATGTGGGCTTCCTCATCCTTGCTTTTGGCTCTCCCCAAAAATTCAGAAAATGTACTAACACCCTGATAAATAGAATCATCAGGAATTTCCTCATGCACATAATTAATTTTGAAATGATACTGCTTAAAGTGGTCATCGAGGCATCCCTTGGGATTTTGTTTTCTCTTGGTGGAAAAACCAAGCTTCAAAGACTGTATCTATTCACCTAATACTGCAGCCTAGGTTGAAGTTGGAATAACCAGCGATCCATGGTGTAAAAGGAATTTGGGCAAAGCTTTTCTCTTAGGGCCAATCAACTTCCTGTAAACCCCATCATTGACAGTTTGGAAACCAATTCTTCTAGAACCAACCTATCAGGGACAATTCTGGGAAGCATATGAACAGTGTTTCTACCCCAAATTCTTATGTACGAAAAATTCTCACCAACATACCAGTTACCCATTGTACCAATCAAATCTATGGCTTCAGGTGAAAATGCAGGAGCTTGCTTCTTGAATATTAAAAAATAAATGATGCCAAATAATTATTGACATATATCATAGAACTTGGGTGCATAGTTAGTATCCCATAGTTCTGAATAATAAATGGGCACTAGGGGAGCCAGAAAACTCGACTTCCATCCCAAATTAGGATATTCGAACTCAACGCACAACATATCATAAATGAAGGCTGAAAAGAAGAAATTGGGTTTCTTTCTAGCAGTGGCCTTCTAGTACTCTTAGATAGAAATTTTGAGTTCTAGCGACAACATGGATGCCCACGGGAAAGAATCGTGAGTTGCTAAAACATGATGAGCTACTGGAGCCCATTCAGTCTTGAACACAGAACAATTAGGAAGGCCGTACAGTATGCATAACATAGCTGCAAATAAGGAATAAGGTTCTTTGAACCAGGTAACAAGGTAAAGCTCGTCAGACCTCTTCGAGAATTTACTAGGTTGGTGCATCCACGATTTTAACATTTTTTCGAAATTGAACCTACTTTTGGAGGTTTGTGCAAAATTTGCAGTAAGGGGTTGTCTTATCGGTTTAAGGGCATAAGCCTTTGTAAATACCTCGGGCCAAAAATTGGCTATCTCTAACCCTCTACTATCATTCAAATAATGGGATTTCGGGACTGCATGTTCTACTATCCATTTGACCGCATCATTGTACGGGAGGATATCAGGTCTAGCAGCAAGAGAATGAAGTCCAGAATCCCTGATTCTTTTGTAGGCCAACTGGTTGTATTGAATATCAGAAAATTTGTCATTGTCAAAAATTTTATAAACCCTAGACCATTCAATTTGGTAAGTTTCAATGATTCTGCCACTGGTATCTGAGAAATCACCAAATTTTGGATCCTTGGTGAACATATCCTTTTCCAGGTTTTTGTAGCGAGTAGATCTTGCCATTGTTGCAAATTGGAAAAACTGTGTTTAAAAGAAAAAACAACGCAAAGCAAAAATTAAAACTAATTCAGCATTGACACAGTAATAAATTTAAAGAAGAAATGACCAAAATACTAACCTGTAAACGAATTAGACTGTGATAAAATTGCCTGGTAAAATTAACGCAGAGCAATAATTCACGAAAATAAAATTCACGCACCATAGTAATTCGCAACAGTTAAAAAGTGGTAAATAAATTGTAAAATACCAGCGTATATATTTTTTTTACACGCGTCATCTTGCAATTTACTGCCAAGACAAAATACATCAGGATCGGCTTTGCGGGATGCGGGATCAAAAAAAAATTGCAAGTTTATTAATTTCTCCGCACCCCGCATTCCGCAACTTGTGGGTTGCGGGATGCGGGAACGCAAAATAGTACAAACTTGATTCAATTAGCTCTGCATCCCGCATCCCGCATTTTGCAGTCTATGCGTTGCGGGCAGACACAAAGCAAACGAAAAATAATACGAACTCCCGCACCCCTCATTTGCGCGACGCAGGATGCGGGTTTGAAAAAATGAAATATCAAATGAAAGGTTTGCCACAATCCGCAAGTTGCGGATTTGCGGGTTGCGGGATGTTAAAAAAATCCAAAGAAAAATTCATCATTCTGCATCCAAAATAAAAATCAAACATAATTTTTTGGAAATTGAGTAAGTTAAGGTATCTCAATAATCAAATAAAATCTTAATAAAACCCTCACTACTACATTTCAATCCAAAATCCGACGGTTTTTTCCGACGGTGCGTGGATTTTTTCTTTTAACTGTACCAAAAATCAGAAAGATAAAAAAAAATTTGAAATGGTGGGCATAAGCGTCGCTTAAGCGACGGCTAGGCTTATAAGCGTCGCTTGAGCGACGGCTATCCTCCTAAGCGTCGCTTAAGCGACAGCGCATAAATTGCTCAATCATTTAATAAAATACACTTAATTGGTTAATTATTTAAAATGGAAAGCGTCGTCGCTTATCCGACGCGTCGATTCATTTTCCTACACACACTCATATAAATAGATGTACGCCTAGGTTCATTATCTCACACACTGAGTCTCGCACTTATCTCTTGGACAAGAAGTGTGAAATTCCTAAGGGTTTTTTTTTGGCGTTGCTCTTTTGTGGGGATCTTCCCACTTGGTCTTGGATTTTGGCGTTGCCCTTTTGTGGGGATCTTCCCACTTGGTCTTGGATTTTGGCCTTGCTCTTTTGTGGGGATCTTCCCACTTGGTCTTGGATTTTGGTCTTGCTCTTTGGATTTGGTTCTAACCCTTGTGGAAAAGAAGACTCATCATATACTTGGGTTTGCTCGTACTTTGTTCTTAGGGTTTGAGTAATAAAATGCCACGTAACAATAATGTTACAAGTCATCAAGATCCAGCAGAACAAAATCGACAATTGCTTGCTAGGTTGTGGGATGGAGTGGAAAGAAAGGGTGATGGAAAATGTTATTGTCCTTGCAGTCGATGTAGGGGCTTTAATACAAGAAGGTTACTGATCAAAACAGCTAAAAGACATTGTAGAGAACATGGACATGTTGAGGGGGGGCATGAATATCATCCATTGGTAAGTCAATATAATTCATTATTATATATCATTCGGTCTTTATATTGAGAGTTTTTGTAATTGTATATTGTATCATTTTTATTTTTGTTACTTAATAGACATGACTAACGTTCTTGGTTTGATGTTTTAATTGTAATTATAAAGCAAGGGCCTCCTAGGGCTGTTCCAAACATGGAGAATGTGGTAATTACGCGAGAACAACTAGCG
>LPNX010396796.1:1049-13691 GCA_001517045.1 Pseudotsuga menziesii | reverse complement strand
CCTAGGACTTCTCAAAATTTAATTATTACGACAAATCTTCGTAGCTCATCTCAATATTAATCGTTTTTGACATCTTGCGTTTTAATTTTACAGTCACACAATTGGGGATCAACGCAGGAGACGTCAAGAAGCTCCAGGATGCTGGCATTTATACATGTAACGGTTTAATGATGCATACCAAAAAGGTTCACTTGAAATTTATTTAAAATTACAACCGTATTTAATTTTCGTCTTTTATGCTCTCGTTTTTTAAAGGAAGACTTGTACAGAGTTTGACGAGCATCAAAGGATTGTCCGATGCAAAGGTCGACAAAATATGTGAAGCTGTGGAAAAGCTTGTCGTAAAAAAGCTCTGCATCTCTTTTTTGGTCCATATCTTTTATTTTCTGTACAATTACAATCTTTTAAATTGAAATTCGAAATTGCCCTTTCACATGTATCATGCAATGCAATTAATCATTAAATTATTGCACCTACGTTGCACACTTAGCTAATGTGCATTGCCATGTGTGTGTCATGCAGTGTGCCTCTCTCCACTAGGTACCATCCGGCCAAGGTCTATGTCATAGAATTCAGACGAATTTCAGTTTTTCATTTTCGGTTTGGCAAGCTCCATGAGTTAACCCTCTTATGTGGACTCTGCGTTCCCCATTTTACCCTCTCTTTCTCCAATGGAAAATCCCACTATTGTAGTGGTAGCAACTGTGCTGTGCATAGCTTTAGCACCAGGTTGGAATGCTCTCTTGAGAACTTCTACAATCGATCCAGCAAACATCGACCTTCCTCCTCCTCCTGAAAGAATTGGTGTTTACGCCCACAACCAGAGGCTACAGAATGCACAGAAACTCGGATTTGGACTCATCCCTAGCTCTAAAGATCTGGCTTTGGATTCTCAAGGCAGACTGTATATGGGTTGTGGCGATGGGTGGATCAAACGAATCTCCTTTCTTGATAATCTTGATGTTCTTGTGGAGAATTGGACATACGTTGGAGGTCGTCCTCTGGGCCTCGCTTTTGGCATCCATGGAGAGTTATTAGTCTGCGATCCTTATCAGGTTATGATCGGCCCTTCATCATCTCGTCTCCTCAATTTTATATTCATCTTCATATGTTTCATTTTCATTGTGTTTTTAAGCAGGGTCTGCTGAATGTCATAGAAGGCCATGTGGAGATGCTTGCAGACGAAGCAGATGGATTGAAAATGAAGTAACATTTTTATCAAGATCATTTTTGTTTTGAAATTTTACTTCAAAATTTGAGCAATGAATCGATTCTTTATAAAAATAAAAAGTTAATATAGGTTAAGTGAATCAAATAATGTTCTATTTCTGAATGTTCAAAGCAATGTCATTCCTAGAAAAGATTGTTTTCTAAGAATATTAAACATATTTGGAAATAAAATCCTTAATAGACTTCTTAACACTGTCAAATTGATACCAAACCTCTAGATTACATGGCTATATTATTGCAGACTTGCAGACTGAGTGGATGTAAGCAGAGGAGGGGCAATCTATTTCACAGATGCTTCGTATAAATATGGCTTCCATGACTATTTGTTAGATCTGATGGAGTACCGACCAAACGGCCGGTTGCTGAAATACGAGGCCTACACCAAGACAACCAGCGTGCTTCTCAAAGATCTGTTCTTCCCCAACGGAGTGGCTCTCTCTGCCAAACAGGACTTCCTCGTCTTCTGTGAAACTTCACTGTATGCATTGCAATAATCTTTCTCTCAACCATCAATGAAAGATTCAAATCAGAACTGAGAGGCCGGTGCCTTGTTTTTCTTTACAGGTATCGGTGGCAGAAGTACTGGTTAGAAGAGCCAAAGAAAGGCACCGTTGAATCTTTCATTGACAATCTACCAGGACTTCCAGATAACATCCGCTATGACTGAAACGGTACCTTCTGGATCGCACTCGCTATGGTAATAATCTGTTACTGTAACACCTCCAGATTTAAATTACATTAAAGAACCATTCGTTACAATACAGAAGGTTTACAGCTAGTTCTCTGTTTCTGATTCTCTGGTTTTCTACAGAGCCGAAGCATATCTTGGACGATTGCATTGAAATTCCCATCTGTGAGGCGCGTATTGGCCTTGATAGCAAAATCGGAACCAAATGCGGTAATCGGCTAATCGCTGCTATAGAAAATGAGACAGGTGTTGTCAAGATGGCGAACGCAGGCCTCGTCAAACAGGTCAACTGCTGTAATGAACATCCAGATCACAATTGTCGCATGGAGTTGGGTGGGAACGAGCCCAGAACAGCTGGCTCCGATGGTGCCACTTGGCAATGGGATATAATTTTTATTTTTTTAATTTTATCATTATGATGTCATCTTGCCACATGTCAACTCAAATCCAGATACCAAATCCCAATGTTGACATCATCTCCTATCCACCAATCAGCTGTTTAAAAAAATAGCTTTTTAACAAAATTAAAAAAAAATATTTTGCAAACCCCTAAGTCATACTTTGGAAGACAGGTTTTAATTCTTTATAAGTGCCTCAAAAGACACCAACTAATACCCAAAGTCAATAGAGTTTGACTTCGATCGATTACAATATACCTGCTGAGGCAGGTATAATAAGACAATATGTAAGAAATGTCACATTTCTTACATATTGTCTTATTTTACATATTGTGAAACCATCATACCATCCATCAAGATACATTTTACCTCGAAGAAAGAGTCATAGAAGGGTGTCATGGCATGTTAGATGAAGGGAGCGTGGACTTTATAATAATAGTACCTGCAATACGGGAAATAGAAAACCCCAACTATTCGCTACAGCATATAAGACAATGTAATGGGACAAATTGCTACATAACATAAGATGCTAACAAAAGGTTTTATTTGATATATTATCTCATATGTATAGTCTTATGTCTTGTAGCATGTTGTTCTATTACATTGTCTTACATGTAATGAATATACTTGGGGTTATCGATGTCTGCAACTGGGACATGTATATACTTGGGGTTATCGATGTCTGCAACTTGTCCCAGTTGCAGGGTAATATTGTCATATAATAAGCAATATTATAAAGTCCTTGTTTCCACGAGATTAGGAGCATACAACTATGCATTAAAATGACATTAAGCTCTTTTAGATATGTAGAAAAGATCCTCTTTTTATTATAATGTAGTAGATATTTGCTAATTCTAATATGTATTGACTTTTATTTGGTCGTTGTCGTTTATATTGTTTGTTTCTCAAGGATTCAACGAAGTTGATTTTTTTACTATTTTCATACATATATTATGATGTTCCATAGTGTTATACTCTTTAAAAAAATCGAATAGTTGTCATTCTCTCTGAAAGAAATTCACGTTATGGTTAGTGTTACACGATTAAAAAGTTTTAAGGCTTTGATTCAACTTGATTATGCAAATAATAGGTATCAATTGAGTTTTTGGAAGATTATGGATTCGTCCTATGTTTAGTGTTATAAGATTAAAAAGTTTTAAGGCTTTGATTCAACTTGATTATGCAAATAATAGGTATCAAATGAGTATTTGGAAGATTATGGATTCGTCCCACCGATGGGTGATTATCAGGGCAAGTGGGGAAGGGCATGAGAGGCACGTGGTCGAGCCTCATGCCACCACCTCTCAACCCTCAACACGGCCCACGTCTCATCATTCTTACGCAAGCTTAAACATTGGCAGGGAAGCAGGAATGAATGAAATTTATCATTTGGCAGGGATGATGGTAGAGGAAGGTCGTTGCGAGAATGATGCATATGCGGATTCAGATTTTCCCGCATCCGAAAATCATAGCAGGTACCTGGAAGGACAACAGCCTGAGTTCTAATCCTTACCTTCCAGTTGGGATAATAATTGTAAGCTTGTATTTATATAATCATTGGTTGCTCCGTTGGATGGCATTAGTAGTCTTTAGTTTTCTAAATTTCGTCTGTCTTTGGTTTGGTCTGGTGCGTGTGCAACACCTTCTATGGCTTCCCTCAACCCCCCCTGAACGTATACCTCGCTTTCCTCCTCGGCTCGACATCACATCCCTCTCTACCTTCTTCCTCCTGTACTCTTGTCTGAATTCTCCTCATCCCTTTTTGCTTTGGATCCTCTAGTGTTGTGTTTCTGAGCATTTTCTCCCTTTCGACCCTCTATTAGAAGTCTTCCCTGCTTCTCCACTTCACTATGCCTCCACAGCCTAGACGTTATAGGCACATGAAAGCCAATGAGGCTTGTTCTTCGACCCCTCCCCCTGCTACCCCGTCTAGAATGATGAAAAACGTTGTCAGGACTACCCAACTCTACAAAGAGAAGACTCCAAAGGAAATAAAATATGAAATAGAGGAGGTCAAAGAGGAAGCTAGAGTCACCAGACATTGTACTCTGGATGATGATGTGCATAAGGAGTTTGAAGCCCTCCTCCGTGATCCAGGATACCCTCGGGGTCAGGTAGCCCTATACATGAAATCGTTGGATATAGCCTGGCACCAGAAATTCCAAATGAGAAACGTCCTGATGGAAAGAGGAGAGGCTCACCAAGCCATCCTCCTCCAGCTGGAGGAGATTACAAGACATGTTCAGCAAATTGCCTCCCACTTAGGCATTAGTTTGAACTTCGACATCGAAGCTCCTGCAAGCCTTGGAGTCAAGTATGGTACTGAATAATCTATGTTACTGCTCTTTGCAGTCTTTTTTGCTTGTTTTCTTACTTTTATTTCCAGTTTTATGAAAGACAGAAGTAGAATTATTCTCACAAACTCCGTTTGTAAGTGGTTTAGTTTAGTTTCCTTTAGAGACAAACTGTTTTAGACCTCCTCATTAAGAATTTGGACTTGTTTTCCCTTTGTTGGGAGGGTTCAAATTCTTAATTTTTTGGCATGTTTTCCCTTTGTTGGGAGGGTTGTTTTATGGATGTGATCAATTATCTCTTTTTTTTTAGGCAATAGAAGGATCTACTCTAGTTTAAAAAAAAACTTATGGATTCGAATTAAGGCATAGTATATGAGAAGAACTTAAGTTAATGGTTTGCACAATTGGATTTATGAAGTAAGGAAATGCATCAAATAAGTGTTTTAATGAGTCAAAATGAGTCAACCTGGTAAGCAAAGACTAGAAACCAAAGGGAAACATTGGCTTAAAGAATTCACCTGGGTGTTAGATTTTCAGAAGGTGATCCTTCACATTAGAGTAGTAGTCAAAAGTCAATTTATCATCATTGGGTGGGTTGTGTGTGAATGCGACAAATGAATGAACTCCATAAGGCACCTTCCAATGGGTAGGTGTATGCAAATACACACATGGAAATCTTATACACTACACATTTTTAATTCAAGTTTACGCTTTTTATTACTTGGAATTGATAGGTTTCTAATGTTGGAAAAAGATGAATAAGTTACACTAATATTATCAATCAATCTTTGCCTTATAGTTTTATTCAACTTTAAAGACATGCATTTCTGAAAATGTAATTTGTCAAAACAAAACTAAATTCATATTAGACTTATTTATGCAAATTTACTTTGTAATCATATTTATAAATATATAGTATAAGAAAGTTCCATGAACATAAGACAATTAGGAAGGATATAATATGTATAGATATATAATTTAAAAATACTGTTTAAATATAAAAATTTAAATATAATTTTATATATGTGTTTGATTTATGGGAATCGTCAACTTCTTTTAAATGCATTTAATAGAGTTAATTAACTTATATAGAGAGAGTGTTGAAAATTTACCAAAATAAATTAATTTCAAAACAAAAATTATAATTTATTAACATCGTAATGAGTGAGGCTAACGATTAAGAACATGAGTTTTTTTTAGTAAACCATAAGTTTAAATTTAGAGAGGGTGGGATATCTACATCTCTGCAGACTTTAGCAGTTACATCAATGTGTAAAGAAGGTCCCATGTCCCACAAACAAAAGGGGTCTCATACACCAAATTGGAGTCTAACTTGATCATAACCTTAAAAATAGATTATTATTATTATTAAATAGATTTTTAATAAACCAAAAGATATTCCAAATATTATTAAATTCACATAAATAATAAAAATGAAAAATAAAACATTTTTAATAAACTATTTAATTAAATTAAATAACTTCAAAATAATCCAACACAAATTAAATAATTTGATGAATTCAAAAAAATTGCTATCCCATCCACGTGTTCTATTTCAATAAGGATACCAGTACGCAAAAAAATAGTATATCGTCTTATTAGAGATAAATTGTATCATATTTATAGCAATAATGTGACCATCTTTTGGATTGAAGGTTTATTTTAAACACCATCTACATTAATTTGCATCCATTCCTCTAGAAAACAACATTAACAAAATTATAAAAATAAAGTTTAAAGAGGTAGGAATATGAATCCGATAATATCAGATGAGTTTACATAATTGTTCACAAACTCTTTAGGATCATGGGGATTGGCCACTTAGCCATAGCTTGAATCTTGTGTTAGTCTACCCTAACTCCTTCATGATAAAAAAAATATGGGTGGCCCGATGACTTTTTTACCCTAAAAGTCAACTTTGTCTTCTTATAATATAGTTGGTCTGCTTCCAAATGCGAAGCATTTCATCAACCTACAACAGATGGTTCTCCCATCATATGTTGTAGACAATAATATCATGAAATAACAACTAACACAAATTTACAGATGATGGGCTTGAAGACAGGGTTCATAAGGCTTTGCAATGTAGATGGGAGCATTTGTAAGTCCAAAATGATGACCACGAATTTGCAATGGTTCTTTGTGTTTCTAGAATGTTGTGTTTCCCTTGTTGATACATATTTTATGGTATCTTGATTAGATGTCGAATTTGGTAAATAAAAGATACTTTCCCATGCAACAATTGGTCTAGCAGATTGTAAATGATTGGAATAGGAAATTTATGCTTGAGTGTTATTTTATTGAGCTATTAATAGTCATCCACACACATTCACCAAGGAGTGCTTTTTTGTCTGACCATAACTATATAATGGACTTTTACTAGGCTAAATGAGACTTGTATCTAGCATCTCTTAATACCATTTACTAAATCTCATTTTTTTTAATCATAGGGGGCCAACCAAATTCAGGAGGTTTACTTCTTGAAACTAATTGAATGACATAATTGTGATTATGTATGAAAGGAAGATCAAATCAAATTTTTGAAGCTATCAGAAGATTAATCAAATGTTGTATCCAATCCATTGTATACATTTACATATCCATCTAGCCTGAGGAAAGCTATCACTAGTTCTGGATTGAATAAACTCCTCCTCCTTCAATGCAAAATACTGGTTATCCACTAATTGAGATGAGAGCGGGGGAGATACCATCCAAAGACATACATATACAGTCAGTTGTCCATCCATCCTCAAGTAAACGACAACCCTTGTTGCTATGTTGGTTGTTTGGGTCAACAACATCCATCTAGAGACATACATATATATATATAAGTGAGTCCATCTGAAAGAGATAACCATTCACAACATCCATCACAGAGAAAGATACTTTTCCCATCCATCAGAGACAGATGCAGAGGGGGGAAGATACATAAAAAGTCCTCCATTCGAGAAAAAATATAGACATTCACAGCTATGAGAGGGATACACTGTTATCTACCTACAATCTGAATTCACAGTTATAAGACGAGAGAAATAAACATCCTATCACTAAATAACATGACATGAGACCAAATGAGAGAGGGAGAAGCACTTGGTGGTAAGAGTTAATAGAGTCAACTCACAAGAACCCTTGAGAAACCAACAACATAAAGACAACTACCATTAAAGATGGATTCCACCTCGGAGAAAGAGAATTAACAAAAACATTATAAGGTGGGCCCTTTTTTACATATGTAGAAGAGTAGCATAGTTGAAGGCTTTGTCAAATGAAGGAAGAGTGAGGTTTACAAACAATAGTATTAAAATAAGTGTTTTCTTGTCTTCCATTCTTGTTGTTTTGTTTTGCATATGAATTAGATGCATATTTATATTTATTCATTGTGTTTGAAACGACCATCCAATCCACTGACAAAATATAAGAATAAGGCAATCACAAGATAAAACAATTAAAGACAATATAATGCTTTCCCTGATAACATATCAATATGATTATGACACACTGAACAATGACCTCATTAATGTCACCACACATCAATCTCCCAATTGATAGTTGAAAGTCAACTCTTATGTCTTTTTATTTTTACCTCCGTCTTATTGTCTAGTAATTTCTAGGACCTTGGCTTAAGAATAATTGTTCATTAGAAACCTCCAAAATATTTGTCTTTACTTAAACTTAATGAATTAATCGAATAACGATTAACGAAATAGTTAAATACGGTCATGCGTAAATTGGTTCAAAACCTGGATCCATCACACCTTCGAGGATGGTTAATTATTTGGTAAAGTTGGTTTTTCGGTTCTTAATTGAAAAAAAAGTAGATACAATATTTGATAATGCACTCCATCTCAAATAGTTAAATAAGGTCATGCGTAAATTGGTTCAAAACGTGGATCCATCACATCTTAGAGGATGGTTAATTATTTGGTAAAGTTGGTTCTTCGGTTCTTAATTAAAACAAATAGATACAATATTTGCTAATCTACTCCATCTCAAATAGAGGATAACTTTTTTATGGGCAAGTTTAAATTATTATTTTCAAAACTTTTTAATTCATTGTTTATTGTATAAAGAAAATGTGGTTTTTTTTAAAGGATTTTGAAGAAAAATAAATAAATAATTCTTTTTTTTAGATTAATGATGTAATTTTTTCTTTGTCTCTTAAGGGTGAAGTCCTTTTTGTTTTGAAGCTGACTCTAAGCCACGATGTGATTATAGAAGTGGGATCTTAATGTTTTTGGATGTTCGGGTTGAGGGTCATGAATATGTTGGTGGGGAGCTCGTTGAATGTCCCTCCTCTAGGGGTTTACCTTCTCAACTCTCTTCTATTTCTGCAATGTAGAGTAAGCATGTGTCAAAGTCTGTTTCATGTGTTCCTCCACCTAAGGTGAATCAAGGGGAAATTGTTTCGACTAGTCAGTTAGTGGAAACTTTGATCCGCTCTTATAAAGAGGTATTACAAATAAATCATTTATTGTCTTACTCGAGAAAGAAGATAGATACTTTTGAAGAGGATGGTAAGACAACTATTTTGTGTCCTAATATCATTGTAAGGAAAAAAACATAGTGGAAAAGGGAGGAAAGCAAAGGAAGGGGTTGTACAGGGTGGTCTGGCTAAGACCCTCGAGCACTCTTCTAGACATGTTTCAGTGATAAATGATTATAATGCAATTGATTTGGAGAATTTTCCTTGGGAGAGGGTTGAAAGAGACTCAAAATCCTTTCATCTAAACTCTCTGTTTCATACAAATACTTCATATAAAAATGAAATAATAAGAAACCGGATGTACCATAAACTGGATTGCATTCATCTTGAATACATACAAGTATGGCCTGCAACTAACAAAATGGAAAAGAAAGAACAAATATGTAAAATAAGAAGCTTAACGCATAATGCTGAGAAAATGCAGCTGTACAAACAATTAATGAATCCACGAGGGTTTATTGATCTTACAGATTTACAAAAACCCCTCAGGCTCCTTCCAAAAACCCAAACCCTTTTTTCCTCCTCTTGGCTTTGTCTTATGCTTTCCTTTATGCTCATCAAATTCTTCTTATCCCTTGAATTCTAGAACTGATTCAACCATTTCTAAAAATGGGATATGGATGAGAATGACTGAAAAGTTCGACACCTAGAAGCCTTGTTGTTCCATTCATTCTAGAAAATAGATGTTTGTTATTGTTCATCGATTCTTCAATAATCTTTCATTGTAACTTAATATGTGAGCTTCCCTTCTTGTACCAACTATCCTATAATTGTAGCCATCTTTCAGATGTGCCACTTTACCCTCCAATCTTTTGAGTTGTATTTACTATCAATAATAAATTGATATCTCAATGAGAAAGTGGCTTAAAATTCCTAATAGCCTTAAGATAAATGTAAAAGGGTATAATGAACAACACAAGGCTTACAAGTTGTATAATCCTATCACCAAAAAGATTGTGGTGAGCAGAGATGTGAAGTTCCTTGAAGACAAATGCTGGAGTGATCCTTCAGACATACAACAATAAGAAAGTTAATGTCTTTCAAATCTACCTCTTAGACTTTCAATATTGGAATTCGCTCAAGTAATTCTGGGGGGGGGGATGTGTAACTCCTTCCGTGCTTATAATCGGCTCAAATAATAATAATAATAATAATTTGAAAATACCAAAAAAATAAAAGAGAATAAAAAAAAAAATTAGTCGGTTTGATAAAAATAAAATAAATATCAAAACATAATAAAAATATATCCGCTTGATAAGCGAATTAATTTTGGAGTATATATATACCAAAATAAACCAAACATTTATCAAATTAATCAAAGAACTCTTTCAAATAAAGTAGTGTCTTTTGATTCCAATTTAACCAAGCATGGCCCTTCTAGGTACTTACTGTTTTATATTTTAAAACTGTGCCAATATTCTTATACTGTCAATAAGAATAAGAAAATTGTTTTATATTTTACATTGCACATTATATACATTTTGTTTTTTTCCTTATATACAATTTTTTTGGTATATAAGGGAAAAATCTCAATTACTCATTACCAATTGCTCAAATATAAATTATTTTACAAATACATTTATTGTTAATTTAAATTAATATTATTATAAATAAAAATGTGTACTCTTTCATAAGCTAATTGTTTAGCAATTGTTGGTTGTCTTTCTTTGAATCATTTTATAAGAGAATGCATGCAAACTAAGGTAGGTGCAGTTTTTTCATATAGATGTTGTGAAAGCCTCTCAATTTTTCTTGATTACAACATTTATTTTGAACTACACAATTTTTTTATTTAGAATTACAACATTTCATTCTAGATTGTATATTATATTCAAAATTATTTTCAAGTTAAATATTGTATTTCTTATCAATAAAAATATAAAAATGGGGAGGTTTTATTCATATAAATGTGGAAGTTTTATTTATGTTTTTTTGGTGAGAGAGAACTAGAACTTATTTCTTTTAATTTATAACTTCTTATCTCAATTACTCATTTCCAATTGCTTTAATATGATTTATTTTACAAATACATTTGTTGTTAATTTAAATTAATATTATTAATAAGATCTCTTGCATGATGACATGCTCCATCTAGAGATGATATATATATATAAAGGAATGTACAGGTAGGTTACTATATTTAGCAACAAAACAAAATTTAAAGAATATTCAAAACCATTTTGATTTCAAGTCGGTATACTTAGCCACAAAATGAATTTTGAAGAATATGAAAAAACATTACTCTTAGTCTCTGTGTACAAGTCAATCTCACTGATCACGTTTGATTTGAATTGTTCATGTGGTTTCAATTTTAATGGGATGAGAGGCTTCCAAGTATATATTGGAGGTGTAGATCTATGATGCTATGACCAAACCATGACAATTGCCCACTCTGGTAAATTTATTATGAATATAAAACAATTGCATATATATTATATATTATTTTTATTGTTATATATTAAAGGTTTTTATATTATGTCTAAAATAATAAGTTAAAGAGTAAATTTTGGACCACCGGTAAGAGGTAAACTTGCAACTCAGTATAAGATTTCATATTTATGGGATTGCAATTAAGATAATTTTTTGGATATTTATATTATATGTTTATGTTTAATCAAAGTGTAATTTTAATTTTAAATTAAGAATTAAAATGATTTTTTATTGGTTATCTATTTATTTTCTTCTTTAGTCAAGGGGATAAGTTATTCATCTAAGTAACAAATTAAAGTTAAATTTGAAAATGGATTTGAGTTTTGTTGTTTAATGTAAATAGTTAGTCATAGTTTACATAATAAAAAATTACAAATGGAACTATGATCTTACAAATTAAGAGGGGGTAGGAGATTAACGTAATCCTTAATTTCCTTTCCATGGACACGAGGGTTTCGGTGGTAGTTTGGACTGTTGCCGGAGATTAAATCTGTGTTGTTTTCAGGGTTTACTTTTGGACTGAGCAATGGTTTACGGTCCTGGTTTTTGGGTTTGCTAGTGGTTTGGTGTGTTTTGTGGGGCTGTTTGGAGGTCACGATGCCATTATTGGAGAAACCGGAGGCTGTTGATTACTCCAGTGATGGGTTGGAGAGCATTGATATTTGGGTGGTGACAGGTGGCAGTTCTTTGGACCAGATTGTGGATATCCCTAGGCTGGGAATAGATGGCCAGGTTCTGGGCAAGCAGCTAGGGCTTGCATACACTCTTTCTCCGTCTTCTTGTCCTGTTTCCTCTCCGGTGGTTCATGCTACGGCTGGGTCGACCTCTGTTCAGTGGAATGAGGGTGTGGTGGGAGCCTCTAGCTGGTCGGCTGCGGGGTTAACTTTTCCTTTTTCTTCTCCGGTGGTTCAAGCTTCGGATGCGGTGCCCCCTGCTCAGTGGAATGAGGGTTTGTTGGGGTCTTCTAGATGGTCGGATGTGGGGTTTCCTTGTTTAGGGTTTTTGGCGTCTTCCTTGGAGCAAGGTTTTGGGCTTGTGGATGGTCACGAACAGGTTTTTGTTGAGGAGTGTGGTCTGAATCTGCAGGGTCTGGGTTCGAGTGGTGATTCTTTGGTAGAG
>LPNX010396748.1:557993-592522 GCA_001517045.1 Pseudotsuga menziesii | reverse complement strand
TGAAAAGATGGATATGATGCAGTTATTAGAATATCAATCTCAACTATCATCTTCACATATAGAGTTTTCTCATGACTTGGAGCTACTTGGGGCTTATACAGTGAATTATCATCTGGTAAGCCTTGATGATCAGTATGATGGTGTAGTCAATCTGCCTCATCATTCCAATTTGTGCATCAACCCTATCCAGTCTTGGATAGAAGCAGCTTGCGCAAGCACTTACCAGTTTGGGAGGAAGTTTGACTACATTATTCATGCCTATGATTTCCCATCCATCCCGCCCCTTCTGGATCATCACGCAGGTTTCCATTTTCTGAATAAAGTATCCTTACTTTGGCTGGTAACCAAAGACAAGGAAAAAAAAAATTATGTCAATAAAATTCTTAGGTGGTTACATTGGATTTCTGATTACACTTAACCCTTTTTATATCATGCTTAGAGTAGGAAAATAAGCTCTTTGAAAGAGAGCATTTACTTTCTGCATTTCTATTTTTAGCTATAATAGAACTTTGCTTCTTTTAGTTAGTTACATCTATTTTATTTAAATAAATCAGCTTAATGGTTCATTTGGTTTTTCATAAAACTTGTGCTACTGAGGTTTTTCTTGTCAAGTTGAGATGTTTTTGCAGGGTATATAAACCAGAGATTCTGGTGTTCTCGTATCCTCTCCTTGCCTTAAAGACCAGATCGAGCACACATCCCACTGTTGGAGCCAGAATGTTACCACCTAAGTTGTACTTAGTGGTTTTTATCAAGTGAGCCCGGTGAACCGGACAGGGCTAACTTGTTCGGACTTCAAAAAGACCTTTGGAAGTACTTCTGGGAAGTGCTTGTTGTACTATATCACATATTCATACCCCATGAGGGAATTGTAATAAATGTTCTAGCATGATAGTGTCTGTAAAAGACTCGGTCTCTTAGAATTTATTTGTCAATCTGATCAGCCTAGGGTGTTTTTTCCCTTGGTTATTATTGGTTGTTGAACAAACGACTGATAATTTCTGAGTTTTTCACTCCATACCTCCAAAGTTGGGGTGGTCAGCTTGGCATTTAGGCCTATTGAGGTTATTAGAGTCTATGTGTCAATGTATAAACATGCTAGACATCATTTTTGAGTCATATGAACATGTCGAAGTACCCCTAGATGTTTTTCAATTTTTCAATTTTTTAGTTTTTTCAGTCTTTTTTATTAAAATTTAATTTTTCCAAAACTTAGGCTATTTTTTAATAGTTTAATTGGAAAAATTGATTTTGTTATAAAAGTGGGCCAAATAATCAGTTTCAGTCATGTAGGTGCTCATTTTCAAGCTAAGAGCACCATGTAAACCCATGGACCCACTGTTTCCTAGTTTTGAGTGATTTTCCATCACTCGGGTCAGAAAGCCCCAAAAATCAATTATTGATTATTTTAATTAATAAATTGATGAATAATGGAGCAAATCCAAAATCATAAATCAATGGATTCTCAACCGATTTGATTGAAATCAGTTAGATCTTAAGCAGATTGACTGGATCTGATAAATCCTTGACTGAAGGAGGTGATCAAATCAGATCCAGAGTTGATCTTGAGCATCCTTTATGAGGAATTTCTCCCTCCCTCTCTCCTCAACACGTTTTTGGCTCAACTGGATGATTTTTGGTGGATTCTTCAGTCAACAGGTTGAGGTATCAGTCAGATCAGCCCCCCGATTGACAGTTGCACTCAGTGAGACTCAGATCTGGCTCAGCTAGACACAGATCAGGCATTGATGGACTCTCCATCAGTTGATTTCACTTGATTCCATGAGTAATTGCGCCCCCGTGGGATAGATGGCCTGTAAATTGTATATATCCAGGCACAGCCTCCTCTTCCAAGCTAGTTAGAAATGGATATAGGTGCTGTTGCTCTTGTACTGTATTGTTTTTTCATTCTAGAATAAAGAAGCTTTGGAGGCAAGATCTATGGTGTAATGCTCTTCATGTGTGGATGTTGATTGTCAAATGCTTATGAGGTATAATCTGCTTTTGTTTATCATTGCTTTGCTGGTTAATTGTTGGCCTTGAAGGAGAGAGATCCCTCCTCTTAGGGTAAGATTTTATTCTAGTTTGATTTATGCTCTTACTGCTGCTTTTTCCAGATCTATTGGATTTGTATGTATTTTAAGTTTAATTGCATGCTTTCCAATCATCTCTTTTGGCAGCACCTATGTTTTAACCATCTGTTTGTGCAAGGGTTTTCAAGTTGCAGGTGATCTCGCTGGTAGAAGAGGTTGAGCTGGTTTGAATATTCCTCATCTTCAGTATATTATGAATGACATAGTCCCTCGGTGTTCCACCAAACCAGAATCCAAAGCCCAACATTCCCAGGCTTCAAACACTCTTTCTCTCTCTTCCTACTTCAAAAATTATTAAACTTTCCTCAAACTGTTACTTTAAGGTTTCTTTTTAAATCTGATCTATCTCATCAAGAAAAGAATACATATATCTAATTATCAAGATCCCTTCAAATTTCTAGATCTTAGTTTCATTGTGCACATAAAGTTCAAATTCAAGAGATCTAGCTAAATTGCCTTAGTTTCGCAAGTAGTTTATTGAAAAATTCATAGCTTGCTGTTAAGGTAGTTTCATTTGCTGTTAAATAATTTCAATATTCTGCAATATCAGTGCTTTTAATTGGCTGTACAAACAGCAATCCAAGATCCCAAGGAAAGCTTGCTTTCCTTGGTTCTTTTTTCGTCGGTTTAGCTAGTTTAATTTCATTATTTTTTGAGATAAAGTAGGCTGACCCAAAGGTACTCTTAAAGTGCTTTTGGGAATTTGTTATTATAACCCACTCGCTTTCATTTAGAAGGTATGACAGAGAAGAAAGGAAGCTGCTGTCCAAAGTGGCTTTTGGAGCGCTCAAATCCCCCCAGGGGTCTCTCTTTTGTCACATAATTTGTAAATTTTTTGTATAAACTGTAATATCTTGGTTTCAGCCTGTATAAGGAACAAGAAAGATCTATTTTATCAGTGCTTTTATATTGTAACCTCTGTAGTAAAATCATCCTTTGAATAGGCTCTTTCGAGCCCATTCCCCATCCCCCCTGGGGGGATTCGCGTCGGTGCCATTTTCATCGTTCTCTGCTTATTTCCTTTTACTAGTATTGATCTGATTTGCAGGGTAGTGTATTTGATATTGTTGTCAATTCCATATTCCATATCTTACTTTCAAAATTAATCATAATACTTACCCCACGATTTCCCGAGTGACCCGAAAGGGGAAAGAGATTCGTGGTAGGATTAATCAGAAAACCAGATTTGTATAGTTGTTTTATTTTTTCTATCATTTGTTTATTAGCAGCTTTAAAATTAACCCCTCCTCAATTCCCCGATTGAGATCCACTTGGAGGGTTTTCTTTTAATCAGGAACACATCTCTTAAAAACTTATTAAAATTTACAAGACTCCATTGTGTATGCTCTGCACTTAGCTACGGTTCGTCCGATCAGTCAAGATCTATCAAAAGCGCTTAGGTGACTAGTATAATTAGGACTCACCCTCCCCAATTAACAAACCATCAGGTGAAAATCCAACACCTCGATCGAACCTTTACGGTGGAAAAATACCCAAAGGAAGCGGGAACCTACTGAAAAGTGACCTCGGGGAGCCGATCTCTGTCACACCCTAACGGGTGCGTTACGAACATAGCCCCAAAGACTCCATTTCATCCCACATATTCCTTGCGGGTAGCTGTATAGGTTTTGTTTTGTACATACTCCAAGTACTCTCGGGTATATCTGGAGTCCCCCTTTTAGCCTAATTTAATCAATCCATACTTCAATTTTAACTTAAAACATACCAAGATGCAATCGCAAAACATTCACTCCAAGCACATGGAAGCACATTGATCTCTTTGATTTGACTCCATTATTAAGGCACTGGTCATTTTTTCTTCATATATAAATTGTTTATCAGCTTTGTGCTTTCGTGTGTTATTTTCGTATCTTGTCATCTTCAATTGTTTATAGTTAAAATATTTGAACTGCTAAGTAACTGATTCAGTTTAACATCACCACACCAAGAAATCATCCTTAGTAACTTAATAGGGTCTACCCCCCTTGGCTCCGTTAGGAGTTGAGCCTAAATGGAGGAGTCAAGAACAAGGTGACAGCCTTGACTCGAGACTTGCCCCCAAGGACACACCGAGTGGCTTAAATATTTATGCCACGTGATCCAGGTGTGTGAAAAGGCGGCAACAAGATGTAAATGATGATGGTTTTGATGATGATGTTACAAGATGATGATTCAACACTGATGTGTTGATGAAGCCTCTATCTCGGGTAAAGTTCTTTTACTTTCAAGACAATCTTGGTGTTGTTCAGAAAGACCTTCTTTGAAAGGGGGAGCAGAGATGTTGTAGTGGGATTGTATCATCCCTAAACACTTGTCCTAAAGTGATCCAGTGGCGTAGGTCCTAGAGAATGTAGTGGGATTGTATCATCCATGGACACTTGTCCTAAACTGATCTGGTGACTTTGGTCCTCGAGAATGAAGAGGGATTGTATCATCCTGGGACATTTGTCCAGAAATGATCCGGTGACTTCGGTCCTCGAGAATGAAGAGGGATTGTATCATCCTGGGACATTTGTTCAGAAATCATCCGGTGACTCTCAGTCCTCGAGAATGTGGTAGGATTGCATCATCCTTGAACTTCAGTTTAGAAAGGTATTTGTAGGCTTCGGTCCCTAAGAATGTGGTAGGATTGCATCATCCTTAAACTTCAGTTTAGAAAGGTATTTGGGGGCTTCAGTCCTAGAGAATGTGGTAGGATTGCATCATCCTTGAACTTCAGTTCAGAAATGTATCCAAAGGCTTCGGTCTTCAAGAATGTGGTAGGATTGCATCATCCTTGAACTTTGGTTCAGAAAGGTATTCGGAGGATTCGGTCCCTAAGAATGTGGTAGGATTGCATCATCCTTGAACTTTGGTTCAAAAAGGTATCCAGAGGCTTCATTCCCCGAGAATGTGGTAGGATTGTATCATCTTTGGACTTTGGTTCAGAAAGGTATCCAAAGGCTTCAGTCCCCAAGAATGTTGTAGTATTGTATCATCCCTGGACTTAGGTCCAAAAGTGATCGAAAGACTTTTGTCTTCGTGTTGTGGATTGCAAGTTTTTGCTGATGATGATGTGACTGATTGAAAGATCAGAGTGTGATGATGATGATGTACTAATCGAAAGATCAGAGTGTGATGATGATGATGTACTAATCAAAATATCAGAGTGTGATGATGATGACGTACTGATCGAAAGATCAGAGTATGATGATGATGATGATGTACTAATCGAAATATCATAGTATGATGATGATGATTATGTTGATTGAAAGTTTAGAGCATGATGATGATGATGTTTCTAATCGAAAGGTTGAATTGTTGATGATGATGTTCCTGATCGAAAGATGATGTTGCTGATCAAAATATGATGTTTCTGATCAAAAGACTAAAGTACTGATGATGATGTTGTCGTTCAAACTGTTGCTATTGTTGAACATTGAAGATGAAGACTATATAATGTTGAAAAGCTTCCAATGATTTATATATGTGGCACCCTGATGACAATGTTGATGATTCCCTCCTTATCCTACTATTGTTGTTGTTGATGCTGTTATAGAATAACCTTCTCGTTAAATGGGAGTGTTGAATTATTGTAACTTTTGAAGAATATTCTATATGTATTTTTTTGTCGTCCCTGATGTTCCTACCGGGAGAATCACTTGTATTTCTTTATGCTCTGATGTTTCTAATTGGGAGAACTAATAAGATTCATGAGGAAGTCCCCTTCGTTGTATGTCGGGTCATTAGTACCCCAGTTGTGGTTACTCGAGCCTACAAGATTAAATTAGGATTACTCGAGCCTACATAAATGAGTTAATTTTAAGTGAACAAAAGAATATAAATGGAGGTGAGGCGTTTCTCATTTGGAACACACTAACACTCACTTGTGTAGCGCATTAGAAAGAGAGAGACAGACAGACAGAGTTGTAGCTGGAGAAGGAGGAGGATCAGTCTTTTGGTTTTACCTTTTATATTTTTGGGGCATCTATATTGAGGAAGATTTTGTTGGGTCTTTCCCTTTAGGGTTTTCCCAAGATAAGGATGTGTTCTTTTTGAGTGGTTTTGCTTGTCTATCTTTCATTGATCTTTTGGCTTATGTTTATGTGGTTATGATGCTAAATGTTTTAAGATCTGATATAACCATTAAAATTCAACATGATAGAGGTTGTTAATGGTGAAGGATCTTGGGCATTCTCTTGTTGGAGATATTTACCACCATACACATTCATTTTGGTCAATTTGTCCTAGTTAAACCATTATCCTAAGTTTTATTGACTTAATTGACATCAGAGGAGCACTGGATGACATCAGCATGAGCACACCCACGCCTACCTTCAATCCAGGAGGCTAACTTATCCTTCTCCTACATTCGGGGAGGCTAACTAGAGCACTCTGGGGGTGATCTGAGTGTCATTAATGCCCCATATTGCTAATTGATGGTTACAATCAGTTAAATAGAGTATTAAAGGTGCCTTCCTTCATTAAATTGATTATTTAATGATTATTTAATGAACTAGAGTCAACAAGGGCACCTCCAACCACTTTTGATGGTCAGTTACACTTCAGTTAACCTCATCGAGGTTCATTAGAGTCATTGATGCACTAGCACTTGTTGGTTGGCTTGCAATGACATGTGTCTGAGCTAATTTCAGTTAGACTCAATCATTTATTGCACTTCGACTTTAGTCAGGCCTCAGTTGAGTCAATTAGGGTTTTGATTAGTGGTTAACTTGAATGTTGACTGTGGCTTACATTTAGTTAAGCTAGACTCACTCATTCAATTCAAATGACCTCCTTGGGAATTCGAATTGGTTTTGGAATTCATGCTTCCAACATTATCATTGTATTGTATTATTGATTATTCATTTGATTATACAGAGCTGTTACTTCCATTGCAACACCATTTTGACAATTTTATGATTATCTATCTGTATTCTTTGTGAGACTGTGTTTTTCAGTTCCTAGACCACTGTGACAAATTAATATGGTATCAAATATCATAGTGGGATGAAGCTCAGATCTCTCAAAAACAAGTTTTTTGACATATCTTGCATGAAAATTGAGCAATAGCTCAAAAATCCAGCACTGCACCAGAAGCCAAGGCTTACTACTTAATACCCCAAGTAAGGAAATTGTTGATCAAGCTTGCTTGATTGACTATGTTGGGTGTGATGAAATCCTAAAATGTGCAGGCTGTCTAACCTTACGGTGCCCCTTTTGTTGTGATTTTCAGGTTTTTAATAGGTGAAAGCATTCACTCCAGCAGATTCAGATGGCTTCTTCCGTAGAACTATTGACTCTATTCAATTTCCACTAATGGAAAGGAGACATGGAGATCCAGATACATGCCAAAGGACTCTATAGGGTCACTATGGACACTAAAGAAGAGCCTGCTTCTGTGATAGACAAAGCTATATTCTTAAACAATAAGAATGAAGCATTTGGATTCTTGTGCCTCTATGTTTCCTGGGATCTTCTTTTCCATATTTTGAGACTGAAGACTCCAAAGGAGATTGTGGAAATTGAACCCAGTGATAGATTAATTTTACTCGCAACAATTAACAATTGATCATGCAAAATCACTCACAAAAGAGACTGAAATTGGAGCTGAACACTAAACTGTATTAACTCAGTGTACAATAGCCAACCCTGTAACATAATAGGTTTCTGAATAAATAAAATACATCAGGGATTCGAATGCATGAGGAGCAATTCAAATCTAGCATAAAGCAAGCTTACTAAAAATAAGCAAATCCCCCATAGGTGTAAAACGATGATCCCAAATATGTCATGGAGATCACGAATTAGCAAAAAGGCTTAGGCAAGCTAAAGAGTGGTGGAATGGCAGCTCATATATGCTTTCGCAAGGAGAAAAGAGTGGAGGATGAAGAGGACAAAAAACTAGTTCACCTCACCCAGTCGAGCTTTTCCATTTGCCTTAAAACACTGAAAAAGCAGGGAATAAAGCAGAAAAAGCAGAAGGGCACCTAGGAGGCCAGGAATAAAGCAGATTTGATTCCTTGGGATTTCCCATGCACTACATGAGTCAAATAAGGCAAGTTTGACCACTATGGATAGGTAAAAGACAACTTGCACAAGGTGGGACACATGAACTAGGCTAATAAGACAAAAATAATTAAATTAATGTCTAAGTGGGTAAACTATGGGTTGATTATTATAACACCCCCCCTTAAGCCTGACTTATGAGTAATATATCAGAAAATTATAGGTCCTAGAAACAAGGCTTAGTCACCCTTTACATACTGCATGTCCATACAACCAAGGAAAAAGGCAAAACCAACTTGGGAAAATCCTCCCTTAAACATGGACTGTAAAACAAAATTTGGAAATCTTGTCTTCACTCATGCTTCACAGCATGATCAGCAATCCCCAGCAGTGATTTGAGATTGCTGAAGTTCTTCTCACAAAATACTTTGGTAAAGATATCAGCTACTTGTTCTGAAGATGAACAGAAGAGTAGGTGAATGGTGCCATCATGCACAAGCTCTCTGATGTAGTGCATATGGATCTCAATGTGTCTGGTTCTCTGCTTCTAAACTGGATCTTTGCAGATTTGAATGGTACTCTGATTATCATGGTAGATGGTAGTTGAGTACTCTGGTTCGAAGGCACACTCTCCAAGTAAACCTTGCAACCATAAACATTGAGTTGCTGCATTAACAACTCCTCTGTACTCTGCTTCTGTAGATGAGAATGCAATGGCACTCTGTTTCTTGCTTGACCAACTGATTGGCCCTTCTGCAAGCATGAACACATATCCTGATGTGGAATTTCTATCTGTTCTATCACCTACCCAATCACTGTCAGTAAATCCAATCAAATCAAGATCAGATTTTGCTTTATAGAAGATCCCATGTGTCCTTGTTCCCTGAACAAAGTTAAGGATCCTTTTGGCTTCTTTCCAATGGATCCCATGAGGCTGATCCATGTATCTATAAGCCACACTTACTGCATAAGAAATATCAGGTCTAGTATGTTTCAGATACAATAAACATCCAATCAATTGCCTATACAGTGTATTGTTTACCATAGGTGAAGAATTAGCTTCTTCCAGCTTCACTCCTGAAAGGAAATGAGTTTTTCTTGCTTTGCAATCCTTCATTCTGAATTTGTTCAGCAATTCCAAGGCATATTTGGACTAGTGCACCTTGATTCCAGCTTTGGTTTGAGCAATCTCAAGCCCCAAAAATTGACTTAAGAGCCCCAAATCAGTCATGGAGAAGGCTTGGTTCATAGCATCCTTTAAGGAAGAAATCTCAGCCTTTGAGCTTCCTGTAATGAGGAGGTCATCAACATATAACACAATGATCATTAATGAACCATTAACTAACTTCAAATAGACATTTGGATCTGATTTGCACCGAACAAAATTCAGTGATAGCAAGAAGCTATCGATCTTGGCATACCAAGCCCTGGGGGCTTGCTTTAGCCCATACAATGAATTTCCCAACCTACACACAAGAGAAGGGTTAGTAGAAAAACCTTGAGGCTGCTGTATATATATCTCCTCAGTGAGATCTCCATTCAGGAAGGCACATTTTACATCCATGTGATGTACCTCCCATTTCCTTGAGGCTGCAATGGCTAAGGCTAGCCTGATGGAATCCATCTTTTCCACTGGGGCAAAGGTCTCATTGTAATCTATGCCATGAACCTGTGAGTATCCCTTGGCTACCAATCTGGCCTTGTACTTCAGTGGTGAACCATCAGCAGCAAATTTGGTCTTATAGACCCACTTACATTGTACTAGTTTTCTCCCTGGGGGAAGATACACTAGCTCCCATGTGTTGCTCTTCTGGAGTGAGCTGAACTCCTCCTTCATGGCTGTTTGCCATATTGGATCTCCTACTGCTTCTTCATATGTTTGAGGATCAGACTCCACCATCAAATAGCATTTTTCAACAAACATAGGATCCTTCATGCATAGACCACTCTCAAATTGAGATCTAGTCCTCCTTGGGTCATTGGGATCCCCAGCTAGCTCTCCTGCTGCATGTAGTGTCTTGGCTGCCCATTTTGGCCTTGTAGGGATTTTAGGGTCTGCAATAAACTCATCTCCATCATACAAATCAGAATCAGCATGTTCAACAAACTCTTTACTTACTTCTTGAGGTTCAGGTGAAGAAGAGGCTTCTCCAACTTCCACTGCTGCAAGGGGTTCTTCTTCAAACTGAACACACCTTTCGATGAAGGATTTATTTGTGCTCAAATTTATCAGTTTGTACCCTTTAGAATCTTCAAAGTATCCAACAAAAAGACACTCTTGGCTTTGGGTCTACAAAGCCTTCCTCTTCTCTGTTGGAATTCTAGCCCAAGCCTTTGAGCCAAAAATCCTGAAATGGGTCACATCTGGCTTGTGCCCACTCCATGCTTCGAAGGGAGTCATGCCATCAAGCTGTTTGTGAGGCACCCTATTCTGAATATAGGCTGCAAAGTTGATAGCTTCAGCCCAGTACTTTGGTGGCAAAGTTTTGGCCTCCATCATGCATGTTGCTATCTCCTTAAGTGATCTGTTCTTCCTCTCAGCAACACCATTTTGCTGTGGTGTGTAAGGGATAGAATGATGCATCTGAACACCTGCATCTGCACAATAGTTAATAAACTTAGACTTGACATACTCACCACCATTGTCAGATCTGAGGACCTTGAGTTTCCTCCCAAACTGGTTCTCAACCAAAGCCTTAAAGACTTTGAATAGGCCAAAAAATTCAGACTTGTGTTTCAGGAAGTAAACCCAGCAATACCTGGAAAAGTCATCAATAAAATTAAATGCATATTTGGCCTGACTCATGGACATATGAAGGAATGGGCCAGAAACATCACTGTGGATCAGCTTGAGCGGTGCAGAGGTTCTCTCATGACTAGCTCTCTCAAATTTATGCTCTCGGTGTTTTCCTAGGATACAACCTTGGCAGACTCCTTTGGAAAATTTTATCTTGGGGAACCCTATGACCATCTCTTTTTCACTAAGATCAGAAATATATTTGTAGTTTAGGTGGCCAAATCTTTCATGCCAAAGCTTGCTTGCTTCATTAGCATGAATCAAAAGAGCAGAGGGGTTTGAGTAAGGTAGGAAGTGTGAGAACATGTATACCTTTTGAGCATGATTCGCAACTCCTTTTGCAATGACTCTACCACTTGAGATCTCTGTGATCTCAACTTCATCAGGGGAGAATATGACTTTCTTAGGAGACCCAGTGTGAGTCGTCTGGTACACTGACAAGAGGTTGGAGGCAAGACGATGCACATACAACACATTGCTGAACTGACCATGATCAAGATCAATCCTCCCTTTTCCCAAAATTTCAGTGAGAGAGTCATCTCCCAGTACTATAGATAGTCCTTTCGACATGTCCAGTGAGGAGAATGCCTCCTTAGTCAAAACCATGTGTCTTGAAGCTCCAGAATCAATGATAAAACTGGGTGAGCTTGATGTGCCAGCAACTAGAGCATGAACTCTCTCTCTGTCTTCTGAACTTGATCCTCCTTCTCTCTTCTTTGAGTTGTCTGGAAGGGAGATGCCATTCTTCTCTAGGAGTTGGGTCAGCATGTCTATCTGCTTTTTCATACAAGAGCTTTCAGTGTGATTTCTCTTATTGCAGTATGCGCACTTGCTCATTTCACCTTTGTTTTTCTTCTTCTAGTAGTTCTTCTTGGAACCTTGTGGCTCCTCTGGAGACCGTTTCTTGTCTCTCTTTTGCTCAGGTGGATTTTTAGCTTTCTTTTTGCTTTTTGAATCCACCTTCAAATATCCAATAGTTAGAGCTTGATCTTTGGATGGTTTGATGGTGCCCATCATCACTAGCTTGTCTTGTTCTTGTGTGAGAGATTCCATGAAATCTACAAGGCTAGGCATCTTCCAGGTTCGAGCTGTTAGTTTTGTGGCATAGAAGGTCGAAACAAACACTAAATAGTCAGGGCCTAGCTTTGAGAGGATGGCCAAGATGAGCTGATCATATTTCTTTTTGATCCCACACTGTTTCAGCTGCAAAACTAGTGCTTTGAACTTGGAGAAATATAGCTGCAGGGATTCAAAGCTACTGGGACTCAGGGAAATCATCTCATTTTCGATTTGATGTCCCCTCATCTCATATATATTTCCAAAAATATCAGCAAGCTTCTCCCATACTTCATTCGGTGATGTCAATCCATCAAGATGGAAAAGGAGGTCTCTGGAAATACACAGACACAGGAGGCCATAAGCCTCATCCCTCCTGTTGTGCCATTTAATCTTCTCTGCAGTTGCATTGGGACCTGCTTCTATTTCCATAGTCACCCTATAGAGGCCTTTCACTCTCAATAGTATCTCCATCTCTGCTTTCCATTCAAAGAAATTGAAAGGAGTCAAGATAGTTTTCTGTGATTGATCCATAGCTTAGAAAATCTGTCCCGGCTGTCAGTAGAAGGCTCCCAGTCACTGATGTCGAACTTGGAAAACAATTTTTGAAGGAGAGAAACAATCTACAATGGCTCTAATACCATGTGGAAATTGAACCCAGTGATAGATTAATTTTACTCACAACAATTAACAATTGATCATGCAAAATCACTCACAAAAGAGACTGAAATTGGAGCTGAACACTAAACTGTATTAAATCAGTGTACAATAGCCAACCCTGTAACATAATAGGTTTTTGAATAAATAAAATACATCAGGGATTTGAATGCATGAGGATCAATTTGAATATAGCATAAAGTAGGCTTACTAAAAATAAGCAAATCCCCCATAGGTGTAAAAAGCTGATCCCAAATCTGTCATGGAGCTCACGAATTAGCAAAAAGGATCAGGCAAGCTAAAGAGTGGTGGAATGGCATCTCATACATGCTTTTGCAAGGAGAAAAGAGTGGAGGATGAAGAGGACAAAAAACTAGTTCACCTCACCTAGTCTAGCTTTTCCATTTGCCTTAAAACACTGAAAAAGCAGGGAATAAAGCAGAAAAAGCAGAAGGGCGCCTAGGAGGCCAAGAATAAAGTAGATTTGATTCCTTGGACTTTCCCATGTGCTACATGAGTCAAATAAGTCAAGTTTGACCACTATGGATAGGTAAAAGACAACTTGCACAAGGTGGGACACATGAACTAGGCTAATAAGCCTAAAAATAATTAAATTAATGTCTAAGTGGGTAAACTATGGGTTGATTATTCTAATAGAGATCTGGGAAAAATTGGAAACCCTGTATGGAAAGCAGGATGATTTGAGAGTATACCAGCTTGAGAATGAGTTGATGTCTCTCCAGCCTTCCAATTTCGAGAACTTAAATCACTTTTTCACAAAGTTCAAGAACTTTGTCTTACTGTTGAAGCAATGCAAAGTGGATAAGTAGGATGATCAGCTCATTCCTTGCCATACTCTCCAAACTTGGAGCTAATTATTCATTTTTTGTCTCTACATTCCATGTAGGGAAGATCACAACCCCTGGATGGAAGATGCCTACACTCAATGGCTTCATTGAGTCCCTAACAAGTGAACATGATAAGCTTGTCCAAATGGGGATCATTAGATCCTCCCATGATCAAGACCTCCATGTCTTAGGGCCCAAATATCTGAAGGGTAAAGGAAAGCAGCAGAAGAACCCAAAAACTAAATTTGAAGCTCCTAAGCCTAAAGTTGAAAACCAGCAGCATGATGAGTCTTCCAGCTCAAAGAAGAACAAAGGAAAAGGGCATCATGGAAAGGAAAAATTCAAGTGTTCATACTACGGGAATGGATTCCACCCTGAACATGCCTGCATGAAGAAAAAACTTGATGAAGCTACCTCTCTCCTTGAGAGAAATCACATCAATCTTTGTGAAATATTTTAGAGGAGAGATTAGCAAGATCGAGAACCACAGCATGAAATAGGTCATCATGCCTTCATGGAAAGCACTACGAAGTCCAAAGCACTCTTGATAGATTCTGGAGCTTCGAACCATATGATGGCTGAAAGAGACCCCTTCTCATCTTTGGAGACCTGCAAATACATCCCCATCCACATGGGAGATGACTCCACCATCATAAGGACAAGGTATGGTTGATCTTGAGAATGGCTATTTTTCAAATGTTTTGTATGCATAGTCTCTGGAATCAAATTTCCTTAGTGTCTATCAAATGACACATACGGGAATTCCCAAGAGAGTATCCTTCAATCTGAATGATGTAGAGATAATGGAACTTGCATCCGGGAAACTTGTTGCAAATGGCCTTGCAAACCATCATGCAAAATCCTATGAGTTTTCCCACTTTGTGGAAGATGTAAAGCCCACCACATTGCAGACTCATGGAAATGAAGTTAGTAGACTATGGCATGAGAGTTTCGGCCATCTCAACTTCAAATACTTGCAGAAATTACAAAAAAAATCCATGGTTGAAGGTCTCCCGGTCATCAAGGCAACTATTGGAATTTGCAAGGGTTGTGTTGTTGGAAAGCACCCTGAGCACAAGTTCAATCGAGGGAAGGCAAGCCAAGATACATGCATCTTGAGGCTGATACATTCTGATATCAGTGGTCCCATGCCTATCACATCCATGAATGGATCAAGGTATATTCTGACTTTTATTTATGATTTTTCCAGGTACACATGGGTCTTCTTTATCAAAAAGAAGTCTGAAGTTTGTGAAAACTTCATTGAATTGAAGGACTTTATTGAGAATGCATTTGGCCAAAAGATCAAGACCTTGAGATCTGATAATGGTAGGGAGTATGTCAGTAATGATTTACTGCACATATTCTCCCAAAGTGGTATTTAGGTGCAGCATTCAATTCCCTACACTCCCCAGCAGAACAGTGTAGCGGAAAGGAAGAATCAGTCTCTCAAGGAGATGACCACTTGTATGTTGGAATCAAAGAAGTTGGCTGAAAATTTGTGGGATGAATCCATGTATGCTATAGATGCCATTCAGAACAAATTTCCACACTCATCCATGAAAGGGAAGAACCCTTTCGAAGCATACTTTGGACACAAGTCGGATGTGTCGAACCTACGGGTGTTTGGGTCAACTGTATGGGCCCGAATTCCACTTGATAAAAGGAGGGCTTCACAACCGCAAAGCATAGAATTTATTTTTATTGGGTATCCTGATGAATCAAAAGTTTTGAATCTTTTGGATATCAAGGCAAAACAGATCATCATGGAAAGGAGTGTCAAGTTTGATGAGCCTCTTCAGGAAGTGGAACTAGTGAAGGAGAAAACTGCTGAATTTCCTTCCTATTCTATTGAATATTTGGATGATGAAATTGGGGGTGATGACCCTGATTTGGATCCTATGATTTTGATATCAATGTACAACAAACATCAGATGCTGAAACAGAACCTGAAGTACAAAATCATCTCCCAACATGGGCCCGACAGACACTCTCCTCCGCAGGAGATAACATTGTAAATCCGGATGATCCAAGGAGAACCCGGTCTGATTTCCAAAGAGCAGATATTGCGCTCTCTTGTACTGATTATTTGCTGTCCAAAAATTGTTATTTTATGATAATTTCATACCCAAATTCCTACTACCATGCTCGGAAGTATCCAAGATGGCAAGTTGCCATGTATGAAGAGATGAATTCTCTTCAGAAAAACACTACTTGGGAGCTAGTTTCTCTTCCTCCGGGAAGGAAATTGGTTCAATGAAAGTGGGTGTTTTAGAATAAGGTTGCTGAAAGTGGAAGCACCTACAAATATAATGCAAGGCTGGTGGAAAAAAATTTCTCCCAGGTCCAAGGTGTGGACTACCATGAGACTTTTGCACCGATTGCAAAAATAGACTCCATCCGCCTAGTTTTGGCAATTTCAGCATCTAAGCACTGGGAAGTGCATCATATGGATGTTAAGTCAGCCTTTCTGCATGGAGATATTCATGAGGAGATATACATGAATCATCTTGAGGGATACATCTTTGATCTATCTTTGGTTTGCAAGCTAAAAAGTCACTATACGGGTTAAAACAGGCCCCAAGAGAGTGGTATTCCAAGATGGATGCATTCCTTCTCTCGTAAAAATTCCAAAGGTGTAGATCAGATCCAAATGTGTATATACAGTAGTATGATGGTCATTTGATTATTATTTTTTTATATTTTTATTACTTACTGATCAAAGGTAGCACATTTGCTTCTATTTTAGTCATCAAAACTGCTCTCCACAATGCATTTGAAATTAGCGATTTGGGGCTCGAAATTGAGAAAAATTCTAATGGGATAATGGTCACTCAATCCAAATACATATCATACCTTTTAGTCAATTTTAACATGGCTGAATGTAGGCCTGCACCATTCCCTTTCCTTTCAAGGATCAACCTTGAAGAAGGAAAAAGCACACCTCCCATGGACTGCACTATTTATTGACAGCTAATTGGTAGCTTGTTGTACTTAACACATTCTCGGCCTAATATCAATTATGCTGTGAATGCTGTATCAATATACATGCAGTAGCCCCATGATCTTCATTGGAAGGCAGCCAAGAGGATCCTTTATTACATTCAAGGAACCAGGACCTACGGCATTCACTATGCTACAGACTTCGAGCTAGAGCTGGATGGATACACAGATTCCAATTGGGAAGGTGATTCTATTGATTAGAATTAAACTTCTGAATATGTATTCATGTTTTGCGGTGGCCCAATTTTCTAGTCTAGCAAAAAGCAGGGCGCCATAGCATTGTCTTCAATAAAGGCCGAGTATCGAGGAGTGGTGAATGCTTGCATCCAAGTTGTTTGGTTGCAAGGCATTCTTTCAAAGTTTGATCTTGGTAGTACTTTTTCCACTGTCCTCTTTTGAGACAATCAAAGTGATATTAAGATATCCACAGATCCAGTTACCAGGAAGAGGACCAAGCATGTAAAGATACACATGCACTATATCAGGGAGCTAGTGCATGACATGACCATCATTCTACAATACTGCCCAACTGATGAGCAGATTGCAGACATCTTCACAAATATCTTTTTAGAAAAAAAGTTCACTTACATCCATTCACTATTGGGGGTGAGTTCATCAAGGTGATCCAACTACTTTCAGTGTTCAGCTTGAGGGGGGGGTTTCCCACTGGGTTTTCCCTCTTTTCCTCACTTACTTTGTTTTTTAGCATTGTTTGAGTTTCAGTATTTTACAAGGTGACCTATGGCCTTAGTTTCCAGGGCCCTAACATTCTTATGCATTTTATGTTTTCTACTCCTCTTGATATAGCTTAAGGGGGGGTGTTGGAGACATTTACCACCATACACGCTCATTTTGGTCAATTTGTCCTAGTTAAACCACAATCCTAAGTTTTATTAACTTAATTGACATAAAAGTAGCACTAGATGACATCAGCATGAGCACACCCATGCCTACCTTCAGTCAAGGAGGCTAACTTAGCCTTCTCCTACATCTGGGGAGGCTAACTGGAGCACTCTGGGGGTGATATGAGTGTCATTAATGCCCCATATTGCTATCTAATGGTTACAATTAGTTAAACATAGTAGTGAAGGTGCCTTACTTCATTAAATTGATTATTTAATGATTATTTAATGAAATGGAGTCAACAGGGGTGCCTCCAACCACTTCTGATGGTCAGTTACACTTCAGTTAACCTCATCGGGGTTTATTGGAGTCATTGATGCACTACCACTTGTTGGTTGGCTTGCAGTGACATGTGTTTGAGCTACTTTCAGTTAGACTCAATCATTTATTGTACTCAGACTTCAGTTAGGGCTCAATTGAGTCAATTAGGTTTTTGATCAGTGGTTAACTTGAGTGTTGACTGTGGTTTACATTTAGTTAATCTAGACTCACTCATTCAATTCGAATGACCTCCTTGGGAATTCAAATTGATTTTGGCATTCATGCTTCCAGCATGATCATTGTATTGTATTATTTATTTGATTATACAGAGCTGCTACTTCCATGGCAACACCATTTTGCCAATTTTATGATTATCTATCTGTAGTCTTTGTGAGACTGTGTTTTCAGTTCCTAGACCACTATGACAAATTAATAGCTCTATTAGGGGTTGGATGGGCCAATGATAGCATGGAATTCATTAACTTCAAGAAGAGGATGATGAATTTTGAGAACCAAGATATTGAGGTCATCGCACCTATGGACCCTGCTGAAGGCCGACGATACATTGAACCAATAAAAGATGAAGTTGCCAGGGGGTGGAATCATGCCTACAATATCTCTAAATATTATATTCACCCTACAGCCGATGGAGAACTCAGTTGGAAAAGCGCTAGTTCTATGACTTTTGATTCTAAGGATGCGCTCGAAAATTGGAAAAATTAGATGCATGAGGTGTCCTTTAGGAAGTGCGTATTAATCACGCAGTCATTGCTCCATGTCGCGACTGAGATTATGCAATTACCTATGTATGAAGGGTTACCTGAAATTTATGTGCTCTTAATGGACTTTGAAGAAAAGGTCTCTGAACCATAGTGACTGCTGGCACTAGAGGAAGCACTGAAGGCTACTCCAACGTGCTATTGGGAAACTCACAAAAATACAATTACTAGATGGGCCCAGTGTCGACACTTGATGACAGTTCACTTCAACAATGGGAGGTATGATGGACGGAATGACCCTAGCAATCACTAGAGGGAATGCCCAACATTTTGGGCATTACGACCAAAGGATGTGTTTGTGTTAGAAATTGTTTAAAGTCTACAAAAGGAACAAGCTAGTACAATCTCAAAACAAAAAGAAAAATGGAATTGGTTTTTTGTAATTTTTGGTTTGAAAGTTCATCCACAAGAAGGTAAATAATAAGAAAACTAATACAAACACTAAATCATGAAACAACATGAAGGACTGAGATATAAACACATAAAGGATAAATATAAACCATGAACATCATAAGCGCAACACTGGTTCTATCCACAATGCATGAGCATTTACATGAATAAAAACATTAATCAAGAAATGAAGTCATAATTTGAGTGGTCAAACAGGCCATAAAGAAAAGAAATATTGAAGATAAAATGGATTATATATATATATATATATATATATATATATATATATATATATATATTAATCTGTCTTAGTCTTCAACACTTACACGAGAATTATATTTATCAGTCTAAACATACATCCAAAATCTCCAACTCTAAAGCCCTTCTCGAAAACAAAAATCGAACCCACCTCCACTAAATTTTCTTCCTTTTATCATTTACAAACTAAAGCATTTCCATAACTATATTTTAGGTCTATTCTGAGATAGTTACAATAAGTAGTTACAAACTAAATTCAAATCCCTAAAGACTAATTAACCAAAAATATCAAATCGGATTTTGGGGAAATTTGGTGAATTTTTGAAACTTTGGGTCTCAAAGACACCTCCATATCTCTCAATCCAGGACACCTGTGTGAAAAGTGAGAGAGATTTTTTTAAATGATTCCATGATGAAAAAAAACCTCTCTTTTTTTTAAAATTTCTTCTCTAATTAATTAGAATATGTGCAAAAATTTATGACTAAACCAATAAATTATTAAATTTTTTAAACCATGAAAAATAGGCCTCAAAAATCAATTCGAATCTTTCAAACGATGACAGTTGTTGAAAAAAGGAGAGACATTTTTGTGAATGATTTTATTGTGTACAAAAACCTCTTTCAGTTTTCAATAATTCATTTCCATCACCTTGTAATCTTCTCCCAATGATAATGACAAAAACAGGGAAAAACAAAGCATAACTACGCATCTCTTTTTCTTTTTAGGGATTATTTTGCTACTGGCTTCTTCAGGAAAATTCAAGAACTTCAAACTACATGTCTGCAATCGTGAGATTCATAAATTCAACCTAGAAATTATGGTAATTCAAATCCATAATTTCCTCAATGATCTCCACAACAGCTTTGTACATTCGTCATGATATACTGAATAGGGATTTATACATGTGTCATGATATATTGAACAGGTGTCTGAAAACCTCCCAGCATCATCAACTGCAATGAGTAATGCTCTACCATCAATCAAACATTCTTTTCAATGATTCATGATTCCTGCAATGCACTAATGTATGGAGTTTGGATTTTGTGCTATGGGAAAACCTCATCATGAAAGATTAAGCAAACCAACTCCAAATAAAGTTAGACCTTGAATATGAACTTTGGACTAAAATTAACTCAGTATTTGAATACTTTTGACAATGATTCAATACTTAATAATCCATTCAATGGATAAATAAACAAAGAATAAAATAAAATAAAACAATAAACAATAAACTATAAAATAAAAGGCATTAAAAATCGTTAGGATTTAAACCAAACTTAAAATAAAAACTAAATAAGAAATAAACCTTTGAAAAACAACAGAGAAAGACTAGGTACAATTTCAGTCTTAACGGGATGAATGGGTCCATGCCTTTCTTTGTTCACACCTTGGATGAAATGCCAAGGTCATGGTACATATCAGTGGAGCTGCGCAGAGAAATAACTACTTGGGAGGAGATGGTTTTTTTCTTTGCATCGACCTTTAGTTTTGCAGATACTAATCCAGATGTCAACAATGCACTACAGATCATCTGGGATGTGGTATTGAAGGTGGTTCCAGTTGCATATCCAATTGATACACATGCGCACTATCATCTATAGTCCATGATGGAATGTTACAAATTGTCTGGAGAACCCGAAGATGAGGATGAGCTATGAAACATTAATATTCCTGAGACAGAAGGCAGTAGGGATGTTGCAACACCATATGTACCAACTGATCCCATGAATCAGCCATTAAAGATTAGAAAGGTTTAACATTGGGACAGAAGAGAACCCAAAGTTTTTCAGTGTTGGGGACTATTGGGATGAGGAGACCATGGTAAGAATCATGGACCTGCTACATGAATTTAAAGATCTTTTTCCAACTAAGTTCTCAGATATGAAAGGGATAATGGGTGATATCAGAGAGATGAAGATCCCGCTAAAACCAGATGCAAAACTGGTGCGACAAAGACCATATCGCTTAAACCCATGGTACAAAGAAATATTCAAGGATAAACTCAATCGGATGCTGGAGTCTAGAATCATTGAGATGGTAGAAGAGTCAGAATGGATAAGTCCCATGGTGGTCCAAGATAATAAAATGGGTGAAGTTCAGATCTATATTAATTAACGGAAACTGAATGATGCCTATTTGCATGACCCATTTCTGACCCTATTCATAGATGAAGTTCTTGAAGGAGTAGGCAATCAAGAAGTGTATTCCTTTACATATGGATTTCATGGTTATCACCAGATCAGAATCATGAAGGAATATCGACATAAGACAACATTTGTTACAGAGTGGTGTTGCTTCCAAGATAAAGTGATTCCTTTTGGGCTAAAGAATGCGACTGCAATATTTTCTTAAGTTGTTGTTGCAGCGTTTATAGATTTCATTCAGAAGTTCTTACAAGTATACATGGATGATTAGATAGTTGACGACCTCATCAAAGTCATTTCGCAAACCTTCGACTACTGCTGGAAAGGTGCCAATAGCATCAAATTGCATTGAACTCTAAAAAGTGTAGTTTTTTTCCACCATTCAGAATATTGTTGGGACACATCATGTGCAAGAAAGGATTACTGGTTGATCTTGCAAATATAGCACTCATCTTGAGTTTTCCACCACCAACCAATGTAAATATGCTTCGGGAAACGCTAGGCCACACTGGGTACTATCGCAAATTCATTAGAGCCTATGCTGCAATCACTGCTCCCATGGAAACACTGTTGAAAAAAGATGTTGTATTTAGTTGGAGTCTTGAGTGTCAAGGTAGCTTTGACATGCTGAAGGCCAAGATGGCTTCAACACCAATACTTGTATTTCCATAATGGAACAAATAATTCCATGTGCATTTTGATGCATCTTCTGTTGTGCTCAGTGTAGTGCTCATGCAGCCAGGAGAGGGAGATATGGATCACCCAATTGATTTCACCAGTCGAAATTTGTCATTCATGGAGAAGAACTACATGACCACCGAGCTCAAGGGCCTGGAGATGGGATATGCACTGCAAAAATTTTATAACTACCTATTAGGAGGCCACTTTAAGATGTTGACTGACCATTTAGCGCTGAAGTATCTGGTCAACAAGCCTGTGTTGGGGGGGAAGATATGTCATTGGATACTTCTCTTCGAGGAGTTTTATTTTGAAATTATTGTCAAGATGGATCACTTGAATGATGGCCCTGAATACCTGTCCAAAATTGAGACAGGAAAAGAACCTACCAATATTGAAGAAGGATTTCCCGATGCGCAACTATTCCGGGTCGACATGGTCGATGACCACTATGCTCCTATACTTCAGTTTTTGGCAACTAGGGTGGCCCCATAAGAAATTTCTACAAGTCAAAAGAAACAGTTGGTAGTTAAAGCTTCTGATTACTAGTTGATTGTTGGACACCTTTATAAAATGGGACCTGATGAAATATTGCAACGATGTGTCCTACCACATGAGCAAGAGCATATTTGGAAGAAGTGCTTGCAGATGTTGCTGGTGGACACTATGGGGGCCGTGCTACTGCCAGAAAATTGCTTCGCAAAGGGTTATGGTGGCCCACCTTAGATAGTGATGTAGCAGACTATGCACAGGGCTACCATCTATGTCAATGCACGGGGAGACCATCACAGCGAGATGAGATGTTGCTAGTACTGCAGGTGACTCTACAACCTTTTGATAAGTTAGATGTATATTTTTTGGGTCCAATCAACCCCCATGGGAAGCGAACTGGTGTGTGGTACATAATCACAGCCACATACTCCCTGAAAAGATGGGAAGAGGCTTCCCCAATTACGGATTGCACTGCTGCAACAGCCGCATGATTTCTATTTGATAACATTGTGACGTGATTTGGATGTCCAAGAGTATTGATGACCGACCAGGGTACCATTTTATCAATTGCATAGTATGAGCATTGACAGAGGAACTGCATATACAACAAAATAAAAGTACACCATATCATCTGCAGGAAAAGGGGATCATAGAATCCTTCAACAAAATCTTGGAGCATGCGCTTAAGGTATTTAATGTTAACCGTGATGACTGGGATTTGAAGATTCCAGCTATGCTATGGACGTATCACAACACTTGCAAGAGATTGATGGGGAAAACATCGTTCAAATTAGTATATGGGCAAGAGGTAGTCATGCCTATGGAGAACATCGTCCCTAGTCTACGCATTGCAGTCGCGACAGGCATGGATGATGAAGCCACACTAGAAGAGAGCGCAACATAGTTAATACAGCTTGAAGAAGACCATTTTATTGTAGGATTCCATCAGCGTGTCGAGAAGGATCGACAGAAGGCATGGCATGATCTCCGTATAAAAAACAAATAGTTTCAGCAAGGGGATTTGGTACTTCTCTATGACAGGAAGTTCTTAAATCATCCAGGTAAGTTATAGATACACTGGTTAGGTCCATATCTTGTTAATTCTTTCAAATCTAGGGGTGCAGTTCAATTACAACAGTTATACGAGGAGGTGGTGCCAAATCTTGTGAATGGAAGCCGCTTGAATCCTTATCGGAAAGGGGAAGAACCACACAATGCCTGTGGTAGTGCGCACTGAAAAAAAATAAAAATAAAACAAGAAAGAAAGAAAATATAGGTAGAGGTAGGGTAGACAGAAAGAGGAAGGGGGATCAAGAAAGGGATGCACAAGAATAGGAGTCATTAGCGTAGTTAGAAGTATCTTCCGCAACAGTTGTAGGGTTGCGACATAGTCAAAATCAGCACTAGATAAAGAGTAGTTAATATAATTAACCATATAGCACTAAGCACTACTTGAGCTTCCGCGCAAAGAAGGGGAACGATAGATAGAAAGAAGACATGATTTCACCAAGAGAGAGGGAATGCAACGAGAAAATAGTAGTCGCAGGGGAAGAGGGGTTGCACCGAGAATATAGTAGTCGTAGGGGAAGAGGGGTTGCACCGAAAGAATAGTAGCTGCATGGAAGAAGAGTGACTGCACCTGAGAAATTGGTTGTGCGCAAGGACATGACTGCACTAGAGGAAGTGACTGCACAAAAAGGAAAGACTGAACAAGCACAAGAATTAGTAGTGACATTTAGATGATGGATCTCACCAACTGGAAGATAGTGACTGTACATCACATCAGCACTCGATGGCAACTGTTAAGACAAGTGAATGATGACACTTTTTGACGGAACATCTAATGATAGCAGATCCAAGTGGGATGTGGGCAGAATCGGTGGCGCAATCGGTTCATTAATGAAGGAGTTAGCCCTAATGATGAACCTGATATGACAATGATGATATCCAAAGTGAGGCTGGTGTTATAAGTAGATGGATAATTGTTGAGAGGACACCATGGGGTGAATCTACACATTCCAAAGTTGTAGAGCTAGGAATCTCTGCTACGTAAGGTAGTGGAAATCGGAGCTAATATGTAGTGCACCCTGGATACAGGGGACATTTTGAGTGAGAATGATTCATCAACGAAAATTGAAGAAGAATTTATAAGTATGCGTGCTAGCTCGTCCAAGATAGAAGTTCCTAGAAAGGTCATCCTTGGCTATATTTATCCTAGTTGGTCTGAAGTGCAGACCAAGAAACTCATAAGGAATCCCGAAGGGGCCATATTTCTTACCCCACTTGACTAAGTCTATAGGAACAAGGAACGAGATCGACTTCAGGCAGCTCGAGCTGAGCCTGAATGTAAGAAATAACAAGGGTGTGGACACTAGAATGGCTTCCAAGTTGGAACGAAAGCTTAGAATTCATGTAGATAGTTTTCATGCAGTAGGGAGACACCCAAACTGTAACCGTGAGCCTTAAGAATTCCAATGACTAGTATTTTTTATCGGAGGCATGCCAATTTTAGAAAATATTGACCACAGAGGAGGCAGTTGTAGCAAATTGCACAGTTCGACGGATTCCCAGTAAACGACACATTTCGACGGTTCCCAAATATCCAAGTTTGCTAAGTACACCAAGCCCATCTGACATGGCTCAAGGATGAGATACAAGACTGTGTTGCGGGCCTATTGGAAAGGGGTTGGGGTAAGCTATGCAACATCATGCGTAAGCATAGAAGACACATCACAAGACGAAGATAGCACGATAAGAGGAAGATGGACTACTTTTGATTATTTTGTGTCACTTTTTGTACTTGTTGACCATTTTTTGTGGATATTGGGCATTTGATAGTTAAATTAGTTAGGAGTTAGTTAGAAGTGGACCATGAAGGTAAATGTGAAATACTATATATATAAATAAGTTAAGAGTCGGTGGAGACGGTATTGAGACAGACCAATGCATAGGAGAACTAGTTAATATCTGTCTCAGATGAATTGTTATATGTTGTGATTGGTGGGTAATTGCGTAGAAGTAATATAATAAGACGGATGTTGATCTGAATTGTTGTTGTATTATTTTATATTTTCTTGTCTTTCTGTTCCTACAAACTCAACGATGAATTCTAAGTAAAATGGTTCTATGATGCGATGTTTACTGGTTATGAATGTTGTTATTTGCACTGGTAGATTTGTTCTAGTTATGAATGAATGATGTGCAATGATGAATGGTTTTGCTAAAGAAGTTGATCTGATATGGTTAATGAACTGATGAACTTTCAATGCCCTAACCCTCTTCTATACTTCAGAAACTTGGTTCCATCAACCCTCCCTTGATCATCCTAGGTGAGACCTCATCCACTCTGTGGGTGTTGCTGGATAGGGTAAAACCAGTCTAGGTCGATGCTCAAGGAGATCAGGGTGAGTCGAGTATTGATAGAGGGGATCCCTATCGAGTGGGTTTTTTTGGTTGAGGGTTGAGCCAACATTCTTCCTACCAAATATTGGCAAGAAAAATGAAAGTATTTCTTTAATGTAGTGATTTCTGAAGGCTGAAAAAAAAAGAGAAAAAAAAGAAAAAAAGATAATAAATGCAGGGATTTCCGGTGGTCATAACTTTTGAATCGGTTATCTGTTTGGGCTCAAATTTAATATGAATTTACATTTATAAGTGTTCAATGAAGTGTTTGATCATATCCATCTGATAAGAATTTTTTTCAATATTTTATGAGGCCAAATTCCTTCGTATAAGGCCTCGAATTGAGGTTTTAGTGTTTTGTGAGATTTTTTTAATGTGTAACTAATAGTTTTCTCTCATTTTATAAACCTAATAAGAAAAATGAGTTGACAACTAGCGTCTCTATATTTGGATTATAGTTAGTTTTCAATTTCATATGCATGCGAAAATTTTCTAAAACTAGAAATTTTCAAAAATCTCAGATAGTAGTTATAAAGGATTGGACCTTCATTGTAATAGTTGTGAAGGAAAATGAATAAAAAAGATAGTTATTTTTTCCACTCTCATTTGTTTGCATGGTTTTCGGATCTTATGAATTGAATAAAATATTATTGGCTACATCATCTGGTATCCGAGTAGGAAGATGGTTGGGAGAGGAAGAGGAAGAGCGGGTCTTGCTCAAATGCATAGAGACATGCAAAACCTCCAAAGGAAAGTAGTATATTTTACAAACATGTTGGCTAATCAAAGGATAATATGAAGAGAAACGTATGATTAGGAGATAGACCAAGCAGGTGTATATCAATGTACATAAAACTAGCATAGATCCAAATCCTAGGCTCTATCAAGCACCAAGATGGATCAAATATCTCGAGGTGCAAACCTCTCCTTAGGTATCCATTGATTTGATTCAAACCAAAAGACACATCTTTTTATTTAAGGTCCACATATAATATTTTTATTATTAATATTTAATATTATTTATGGCCGACGTATATTATTTTTTATTATTTTTTATTTTGTTAGGAACGAACATTGCATCATTTCCCCACACATGGTTTTAAAACCATATGCAAGGCCCTCCTACAACCATGGGTTGTTTAGGAGGCCTTGCACATGGTCTTAAAACCATTTGCAAGGCCCTCCTAAACCATGTACAATAAAACCATGGGATGTTTAGGAGGCCTTGCACATGGTTTGAAAACCATGTGCAAAGCCACCTAAACCATGTACAATAAAACCATGGGTTGTTTAGAATGGTTTGCACATGGTTTTAAAACCATGTGCAAGGACAACATTTTTTTGTGGATAATTCAATTTTGTGTTTTTTTCTTGATCCACATATTTTTTTTACAGAAAATTAATTTTTTACTTTTTTATTGTTTTATTAGGTAGGAAGATTATAACATCTCACCCATATTAGGTTGTTTTTGTGGTCGACATTTATTTTGGCCTATTAGAAAATTTATTTTTTATTAATAAAAATAACGTTACGAAAGTGATATTATTTTTTATTTTTTGTTACAAAATCTTTCCCATAATATTCGCTATCACTATTATTTTTCGTCGTAATGTTACAAACATTACAAATGTTACATCAAGTTACAAGATATCTCCCCTAATATTCACTATCACTATTATTTTTTTCCGACATGTTACAAAAGTTACTAATGTTACATCATGTTACAAGATCTCTCCCATAATATTCACTATCACTATTATTTTTTTCCGACATGTTACAAATGTTACTAACGTTACGTCACATTACAAGATCTCCCCCATACTGGGCTATAGAGCGCCTCTTGGCACAATGAAGAAGAAGAAGTAGAGTGCATACCTTTTGAAGAAAGGATGTTCAAGGATCTGGAAGGGATAAATGATGGGATCATAATGGAATTTTTAGACTAGGAGTCTTAAATGAGACGAGTTCATATATTGGTTGAACTCCATGGATTTTTTTTTAATGGAATCCTATGACAGAAGAAAAGAAGATGAAATTTGCATGCACAAAATTGAAGGGTCACTCCATGATCTAGTTGGATCATGTGCAGAAAGACAAAACAAAGAAAGGAAAATCCAAAATAAAGACCTTGGATAAGATGGAAAAGAAGTTGCGTCATTTTTTTTTCCGTTGGAATTTGCACAAACCCTTTTTTGTAGATTTCAAACCTTGAAGCAAAACCTGTCTACCGTGTAGGAATTCACACATGATTTTTATTAGTTTTCCATTCGTGTGGATCACCAGGAAACTAATGAGAAACTAGATGGAATGTATGTGAATTGTTTGAAATTTTCTATTCAAGATTAATTGATCATGCATAGGGTTCGTAAAGTGGAAGAGGCATACCAGTTAGTCTTAAAGGCTGAGGAAAAACAAAACTGACAATTTTCTCAAAGGAATACAGGAGCAAGGAGGAGAACATTGTCTACCTCATGGGGTGGTTTTAACTATGGAAGAAGCAAATCATCCCAAGGAGATAAAAGAGTAGAAGATACTAGACAAGATAACCTAAACCAACCATGAGGAAGAGGATTTTAGAGGTTAGAGGTTATGATGGTGGAAGAGGAATACCTTATTCATGTTTTAGGTGTGGTGTAGAGGGTCATCGAGCGTTTTAATGCTCAAATTACAACATGCAAGATCTGAAGCAAGGATAACAAACTAGTTTAAACTTGGTCCAAGTTGAGAATGAAGAAGAAGGAGTTGAATATGAAGTCCCACGTAATATGGGTAAAAAAATCATGATATGAAGGTCAATGGTGATTCCCAAGAAAAATCAAAGACAAAGTAGAAACAATGAATATTTCTTGCCTCAAACAAATATTTTTCGAACCAGATGCACTTTTTGGGGAAAGGTATGTCAAGTTATTGTTGATAGTGGCAGTTGTGAGAATATGGTTTCTAAAGAGATGGTAGATAAGTTGAAAGTACATTGTGAAACAGATCCCCATCCTTACAAAATTGCATAGTTCAAAAAAGGGAATGAAGTCACCATTAATCAAAGATGTTTGATTATGTTTTCCATTAGTAAGACTTATAAAGATGAAGTATGGTGTGATATTATTCCAATGGATGCATGCCATCTGTTATTGGGGAGGCCTTGGAAATTTGATAGGAAATTCACACATGACGAAGGAAAGAATACCTACACCTTTTGAAAGGATGGAACAAAATCCATCTTATTGCCCCTTAAAGATGAAGGGAAAACTAAGACTATGTTGTCAAAAAAAGAGATTGTTAAAGAAATGAAGGAAGAAGGATTATGCTATGTATTAATAGTGCAAAAAGAAGCCTAGGAATACATACCAATACCTACTGAAGTGGGAAGTTACTAAAATAATATGTTGATGCTATCCCTAATGAACTACCTGATGGCCTTCCACCAAAGAGGGATATTCAACATTACATTGATCTCGTCTTGGGATCATCCTTACCTAATCAAGAATCCTATAGAATTAGTCCTACACAACATGCAAAACTCAACTGGCAAGTAACGGAGCTTATAAAGAAAGGTGTGGTAAGAGAAATCATGAGTCCTTGTGTTGTACCAGCATTGTTGACTCCAAAAAAAGATAATACATCGAGGATGTGCACAAATAACAGAGAAATCAATAAAATTACCATCAAATATATTTTTCCTATACCGCTCTTATATGACATCATGGATGTACTATCAAGAGATAAATATTTTAGTAAAATTGATTTTCCAAGTGGACGCCACCATATCTGAATTCATGAAGGAGACGAATGGAAAACTTATGATAAATTCTTGGATGGAATCATCCTAGTTCATGAAGTGATTCATTATTTAAAAATCACTAGGAAACCTGGAATTCTTTTAAAGTTGGACATATCTAAATCCTATGATAAATTAATTTTGAAAGTCATGAGGGAGATGCTTAGAGCCTATGGTTTTGACTAGGACTAGATTTCTTGGATTATGAGTTTGACTTCCTCAATGTTTTTCTCCCTTTTACTTAATGGGGCTCCAATGATCATGTTTAGTCCGTCCAGGGGTATCCATAAGGGGGATCCTTTGTCCCTTTTTTGTTTATTCTAATGACCAAAGTCATGAGCAGGATAATAAATAAAATGGTCGAAAGGAGGGGGATTAAAGGGATAAATATCCATAATTGGGATAATAATAAAATGCATCAAAAGTTTGTGGATGATACAATTCTCATGGTCTATCCCTCAGTTCAGGAATCCATATCTTTTAAGAAGTGCTTATCTATTTTTTCAAAGGCTTCAAGATTGGAGCTAAATAATGAGAAATCACGGGTATTTTTCTTTAGCACTCCTAGGAATTATCATAGAAATATCCTCAAGATATTGGGATTTCAATGGATCTCCCTTCCATCCAAATATCTGGGTGCCCTCCTAGATGAAGGGGTCATCGACTGATTTAATGGACAGAATGAGAATAAAGAAAGTTAGCTAATTGTGGCTTGAGACCACATAACTTGGCCAATAGAGTTACGCTTATAAAATCAGTTCTTCAAGCAATTCCCATTTATTTATTTTCAATTATGGGATCTCTAAATACTATCCTCAAATATCTAAGTGTTGGGATTATTATTAATACTCCCTTTGACTACATAGTTTAATTGTATATTTTCCTAGCTTAGGAGGTCTTCATCACTCCACTAGTGCATGGGGGATACACCTATGGGGCCATCTGCCACTTACTGCACCTAATTGCATGAGTTTACGATCCATAGGGACAAATCCCTATAATTTAGGAACCCACTAGTAGTCTCCTTCTGTTGACCTTGGTTGGTAATCAATCATGTTCAGTTATGCTCCAGTTACTATCAGTTGATCACAATCAGTTGTCCTAGCGCCAATTTCCATGATTGAAGGTACTGTGCATGCCTTTGTTCACCTACCCTTATCAATTAACTGATTATAGACTAAGTTAGTTATTTAGAGTTGCATTAGTGAACTCCAGTGGTGATTTTTCCACTAAGTTAGCTCCAGAGTCAATATGATTTTGTAGATTCAAATCCTATCCTAGGCATTTGAATTATCCTATATGTATAACTAGTGTATTTCATATTATTTACTGATTCATGTATATAATCATATTATTCCAATTTTTTCTCAATGTGTGTGCAATTTTTTCATGATTAATTGAGCACTCAATGCTAAATTATTCTCTCTCTTCTGCAGCATTCTCTTCTCATTTGAATTCATGCAGGATGATGATCCTATGATTTATAGAATTTAACATGGTATCAGAGAAGGTATCCATGCCTTCCTCAAACCTTAGAAGCTTCCATTGATGCACCAAAATACATTGAGTTTCCACATAATTCCTGGAATAATTGCATTCATCCCTCTAGATTATGTACAGAGAAGTCAATCCAGGTGTGATGTACTCATAAAAAGTGCACATGTCAAAGTGAAGGGTGTTTGAGCTAAATTAATGTGAATTGAAGTGTTTTGCATTGTTTTTGTAGGTACATTCAAATATTTCTCGAATAATTGTTGATCAATATAGCTATGAAATGGAGGATTCAGAAGCTCTCACTCCCAAAATCCTTAAACCCTTCAATTACCTTGATTGGAGAGAAGAAAATGTAGATTTACTTGCACAACAAAGATCTATATAGGATGATGATGGGAAGAGTACTCGAACTCCATTAGTATATTGAAAAATCGAAGCATGTGGATAACCTTGATGAATATTTTGTCTACATGTGCATCCACATCTCTAGGGAGCTATTGATCCATATTGATGGACCAAAATAAGTATGGATAAGGTCAAATACTTGTTTGGACAGAAAGATGAGATGAGAGGCCATATCTTGGAGAATCAGCTGATAGAACTACATCCCAGTAACTTTGACATAATACAAATATTCTTCACTAAATTCAAATCATTGGCCATGCAATGCAAGTAATGTGGGATTGAGAAGAAGGATGAGAAATTGGTTCTCTCCATACTGAGTAAACTTGGCTCAGAATTCCCAATGTTTGTCTCCAATTTCCACTCTAGGATATTGATTACTCCTAATTGGAAAATTCCATCTCTTGATGCCTTCATGAAGTCTCTAATCCGAGAACAAGACAAGTTGATACATATGGGAGCTCTCAGAGCCTCTCCAAATCAAGATCTCTTAGCTGGTGAGACAAAAATGTGCAAGCAATAAGTAAGTAGAAAGGTAAAGAGAAAAGAAACACTGAATTTGAACCTAAATATAAGTTTGATCCATTAGATGAAGTCTCTAGATCTAGGAAGGAAAAAAATCAAAGGTATGACAAGGGAAAGTGTTCTTATTGTAAGAAAGGAAACCTTACAGAGAAGTATTATGTGAACAAGACCATTGATCAGGTAGAAAAACTACTTAAGCAACACAATATTGAACTCCCTGAAGGCTCAAGGAAGACTAACTCTAGAGAAATGACTGAATATTATTATGAGAGATTTCATGCACTTAAGGCTAGCTGTTCAAAATCACATGTCTTCCTCATTGATTTAGGAGCCTTCAATCATATGGTTGCATCCAGAGAATAATTATCTTCATTACAACTTACTGATGGTCCGAGTATTCATATGGGTGAGGACACTCAAATTCAAGATGAAGGAAAGGGTTCAATCAAGTTAAAACATGGAATGTTCAAATATGTAATCTATGTTTCCTCTTTAGATGCAAATTTTTTATTCATATACTAGATGACACACATAGGCCCACCAAAACGAGTGGTATTTGGTCCTGACTCGATGGAGATCTCAGATATATCAACTGAGAAGATTATAGTGAAGGGTGTTGCAAACCATGCCTCCAAGGCATATGAATTCTCAAACTTTCTACCATACTCAGATCCACTATAGTCTCAGGTACCATTTGAAAGGGGACGTAAAACAATTCTATCTACTCCTTTTACATATGATAATGTTTCCATTAGTGTTTTAGATTCAGAATCCTGAGTAGAGGAACCAATTGAATTAGTTTATGAAATTGAAGATAAAGTTCATAGTGTTCCAAATCCAAATCCAATCCCTAGTCCCAATCCTAGGCCTAAATGGGCACAAAAGGTTATTGAGGAAGCTAGGAACATGACTAGATAGCCATCTAACATCAAAAGAATAAGATCATAATTTCATAAAGAAAACCTTGCGCTATGTCAAGAAAGTTCACTTATTTTAGAGAGGTACAACAAGCTCCCAGTGAGATGCTACATGATGGTAAGGACTGATCAACAACCTTGTTCACAGAACAACCAATTGGATCATGTCACTCTTCCTCCATAAAGAAGAGACAAAGGAAACATTCCTTATCATGTCTATCATTATATTGGAAGAAGATGGAGAGGTTCACATGCACATTCCTAGGATACTAGTGCACACAAGGACCATCATATTGATTCACTACACCACAGAGATGTAGGTTGCAGAAATATTTTCACAAGTTCTTTTATTGAAGAAGCAATTTTCTCTTGTTATGAAATATTGATCCTAATTGTCTTGCTTATTTTGAGGGGGGGAGGGGGTTTCCCATGAGTTTTTCCCTGTTTCCTCCATTTTTAGCAATTATTATTTTGCATTTAGATTGTTTATGTGACCTTTGGTCTTATTTTCAAGGGCCCAGGTTGTTCAAAGTTAGGATTAAGGGGGGGTGTTGGGATTATTATTAATCCTCTCTTTGACCACATAGTCTAATTGTTTTTTTTGTAGCTTACTAAGGTCTTCAGTACTAGTGCATGGGGAGCACACCTAGGTGACATATGCCACTTATTGCACTTGATTACATGAGTTTAGGAGCCCTGGGGACCAATGCCTATAATTTAGGAACCCACTCTGAGTTCCACCAGTAGCATCGTTCAATTTAGCTTGGTAGGTAATCAGTAATGTTCAGTTATCCTCTAGTTACTATCTATTAGATCAAAATCATTTAGCCTAGAGTCATTTTGCATGATTGAAGGTAGTGTGGGTGCCTTTGTTCACCTACTCTCGTGAGTTAAATGATTGTAGACTAAGTTAGTTATCCAAATTTTCATTAGTGAGCTCCAATGGTGATTTTTCCACACCAAGTTAGCTCCAGAATCAGTCTAAGTTCGTAGATTCGAATCCTATTTTAGGAATTCGAATTATCCTATATGTATAATCAATATATTCCATATTATTTATTGATTCATGAATATAATCATATTATTCCAATTTTGTCTCCATGTGTGTGCAATTTTTTCATGACTAATTGAACAATCTATGCTAAATTATTCTCTCTCTTCTACAACATTGTCTTCTCATTTGAACTCATGCAGGTTGATGATCCTATGCTTAATAGAATTTAACACTAAGAAGTATCCAACAACAATTTTTATGGGGAGGGAATTTGAAAATACAAAAATGGGATCTGATCATCTGGGATAGAGTTTATAAACCAAAATCTCAAGGAGAGATTGACATTAGAGACCCAGGGAAAAATAATGAGATCTTGGGAGAAAGTGTTTGGTGGAACTATGTTTCACGTAAGAGGAACCCTGTGCAAAATTGTGGCATATAAAGTATGCCTCAGATAAAAAGAAATGGGATCTCATTTGGTATAATGAGGATAAACCAAGATACCACTTCTAGAGAACTACTTTTCGAATTTGCAACATTATCCAAGGTCATGGTTTCTACGAAATATGGAAAGGGGGAAATGTGGACTTTTGGAACAATGCCTAGCAACAAATTCCTAAACTGTAAATGAAAGATGACATCCATATAAGTAGAATCAGATCTAACAAAAA
>LPNX010396748.1:485725-556556 GCA_001517045.1 Pseudotsuga menziesii | reverse complement strand
TGAACAGCAATTTGAATATGTCCTTGCAGTTTAGAATAGTTTTCTGACACTCAATACTGTGTAAATAAAGCATATTTTCATTTTCAGCTCACTTTAATCGATGGCAGATGGAGTTTCTAATCAATCAGCATGATTCCTCTCAATGATATACTATGTTTCCTGGTATCCAAGTTTTAATTGATCCGATGATGTTTGTTTCAATCTGTCTTATACTTGTAATTTTGTGACAATTGGCAGATACAGTTACCTTCTCTAATATCGTTGGCAGCCAAATTTGCCCATATTGGAATCTCGGAGTTACATTGAAATACTTTCAGAGAATACTGTCAATGAGTATGCCCATTATTTTGTCTACAAAATATTTAGTTGCGATGTGTTGAAGTTTAATAGAAGTAAGTAGTCTGACTTTATTAAAATTCTTATTAGGTTTAGAAGTGTAGAAAATATAGAAAAATATTAATTTGAGAAAATATTTTTTGTTTTTTAACTTGCATTGCATTGCTTGTGCAGTTGGAGGCTTACATTGGTGTGTGTATCTTAAAGAAGCAGAGTGCATCTCCACTGGTTGTCTGCCAACTTTTGAGGATTACTTTGAGCATTATCGTGCTATCAACAATGGAAGATGCTGTGAACTTAGAGGAAACAACTTTAGGACAGTCTCGTGAGGAAGCGGAACCTCCGATCTATGTCTGGGTACGTTGCAATGTCGCACATAATTTTCCTGTTCTCGAAATACTCCTCGAACGTTGGCAGATAACCGGTTGGGTGGTTTCGTTTGCTTTGTCATATCCACAAATTAGTGGGGAAATGAAAGGCCAAAGGAAATTATTTCTATTTACAATCTTTTTCTTGTTTTGTAACATGAGTATAAATATATTATCTCATTCCATAGCAATAATTCAATTTCTTTTTTCTTTAAGTTACAAGAGCATTGTAATCTAAATATTAATATACATGTTGTGGACGCAAAGTTGCATTTCTTTAAAAATTCTAAAAAAACCTCCATAGAAACATAACCAAGACAAATGTTAAGTGAAATAAACACTTGTAAATGAAGAAAGCATTGTGCAATATCACGCACCATATAAGTATAAATATATAAAGTCTATAACACGTTTTTATCCATCAAACATCAAAACATAACAAACTACTACTACATCTTGTATAACATTACATGACATATATGAATCAATCTACACATTTTAATAGATTTGTTTGTAAATGCAATTAGCATAGATCTACTTTAAACCTAGATTTATCAAGTAATGAGAGGGATCCAAATGGTAAAAAAGTGCACACTATTTGGATCTCTCTCGGTGCTTGATAGATCTAGGTTTAAAATGGATTTATGCTAGTTTAACTTTTTTTTTAAGTCAATATGTAATTTATATTTTTCATTTTTTATTCTTTAATATTTTTTATTTATGTCGGCTAGCATAACGTGACTAACGCAACACGATCTCTCCCATACTAAGTTGGAAAGCACCTCGCTTCTATCGGTGCAAAACTATCATGATCATATTTTACCACATCACTCGCCAAGCATCAATTATCCATCAATCTTATGTGACAAGATCTTAAAAAAAATGACCTAACATATTTATTGGATTTAAATAGAAAATTATATATCTCTCTCAAGAGTTTCAAAAGGAATTTGGAACAAATATACATAACAACTTTTTCCATATGTACAAAGCTGCTATAACCATGAATAATTATATTATATTATTTCAATTCTATGGTAAATTATGCATGGAGCACAAATGACAAATACCTTCGGAATTACAACACCTTGTTTTTTATATTTTTATACCTGCTTCAAGCAGGTATATTGTAATCGATCACCTTTTGACTTTGGTTGACTTTGGTATTAGTTGCTCTATTTTGATGCAGGTTTAGAAAATTAAAATATGTTTTGTAAAGTATAACTTAGGGATTTGTAAAATATTTTTTTTAATTTTGTTAAAAAAACTATTTTGTCAACTTCTAATTGGCCAATAAAGAATGATGTCAGCCTTGGAGTTTGGTATCTGGTTTTCACTTGACACATGGCAACTATGACATCATCATTTCTTATATTTTATTATTATGTTATTTATAATTCAAACAGCTGAGTCAAAGGCTAAGCATATATTAATTTTGTTTCGTTAACCAATCCGCTGGCAGCACTGCATATAAAACGCTTCTCCGGTGGAGGGGATTCCAATACAAAGTCCACCCTGTGTATGTCATCACTACTTCTAATTTTCTGCAACATGCTGCTCATTCCATCGTCTTTGCTAAAATCAACTCCAATAGTACTACCAGCATCTGGCGCGTCCATTTTCTTTCTTAGCTCGATATGATGATGGGAGACTTTGATGTGCTTCTGCTTCTGCTTCTGCTTCTGCCTAGAGGATATAAGCTTAGAGGACCATTTCTCAGTTGTGTCTGCCAAAGCGTTCGTAACGACCTCGATGGGGAAATTCAAAGAGGCCTGAGTTCCGCGAATGAGAAGAGCAGCTTTATCATATCATAAGCCATGGCGGCTTCCTCGGCCATTTTGAAAGTCCCGAGCCACACCCGAGCTCCTCGCCTCCCTGAATCTCTTATTTCCGCCGCGAATTTACCCCACGGACATCTGCGGAGCCCTCTGTACCGCTTTGTACTCGGCTTCTCTGCAGCTTCACCCTGTGCCCGGGTCATTTTAGTGTTGCAAATTGTAGGTGTATAGGCCGTGGATCCAGTCGCTCCAGGGATCGCCATCTCCTGCTGGTTATGAATTGCAGTCCATCCAAGGTTGGCAGCAGGCTCGTTGAGAAGCTCGAAGAGTATCATGTCCTCTGAATCGTTCTCCTTCAGAGGAAGAAGTAGAGGATATTGTACTTGATCTTGATCTTGATCTTCTACATTGCAGCAGCTTTCTTCTTTCGTATGATTCGATGGTTGCAGCCCATCATGTATTGGTTGATCAGACTTCCGTGCTGCAATAAAATGATCCCATACATATTCTAAAATCCTTTCTGCTGATACCACTGGACCATGCTCATGCTGATAAGAACCCTCTACGTTATTAGGAGAAGCTGTTTCCAACGCCATAAGTTATGATTACTGCTCACTTTATTTTACTACTCAGCTAAGAGAGCCTGGACACCAAGATCAGCTAATCCAAAAATAATGAAAAGGAGCTATTCACTCTGCGTTTCTGATTAAATTTGAGAAACTTCAACACTAGAAACATGAAAACAGATGGAGATTCTCAACTGTTTGATATAGTTGCAATAGCCGAAGCAATTCCAATTGAAGGCTCGATTTTAGCAGGTGTGTTGGCTAAATACTCGTCAAGCTTGAGGAGTAGGTCGTGGTAATGCGGAGAAAATCCGATGAACAAAGAGAGTTGCTTTCACTTTACTTCTTCCATGCAAGAATCTTGTTTTAAATAATAATAGTGATTTAAAACTCTTATATTATAAGTAGTTAGGGTTGGAATTAGTGGATAAAATATATTTTAATTTTATTTATCATTTTTTATGATGGAAAAGGAGTTAGATTATAAATTTTACAAATAACAAAAAAGTTTAAAATAATAATCATAATTAAATTTTAATTTTAAAAAATTAGTAAAGTAAAGGATAGATTTATTTATTGTTTTATAAATTTTAAATATAGTAATCGCTTTGTGTTTTATACTTACAAAATAATAAAAAATAATAAAATAAAAATAATAATTAAAAAACAAATCATGTTGTTTAATAAAATTAAAAATTAAAACTGTGTAAATTTTCTATAGATATTTAAAAAAATTAAGATTAAAAAAATTTACACCTTACAAAAATTGTATCTCTCCATACTTAATAGATAAAGTTTAAGATAAATCTATAAAAATAATTAAAAAATTCATGTTGACTAATAAAATTAAAAATTAAAATTAGGTGTAAATTTTCTATGAATATTTTAAAATTTCAAAATTAAAAATTTTTACAACCTTTAAAAAAAATTGGATCTCCCTTAATAATTAATAGATAGATAAAGTTTAAGATAATTCTAAAAAAAATAATTGTTTGCTTTGATTTATAATAATTTAGTACTAAAATTTGATATTCTCATGGTTTAAAATAGTTGTACGAATTAAAAGAATAGTCTAATTTGTCACTTGTGAGATTTTGATGTTGATTTCCATTTCCTTATCAAATTAAATGGACGGTTCTAATTTAGTTACCACGTGAACCATTTTTCAATACTAAATGTCATATCAAATATCTAGAGTGCCCAATATTCTTGTTTAAAGTCAAGATATCTATGTGGAATCATCAGTTGATTCAAAAAAGTAGGTATCAAATGAAAGCAAATTTAAGTTTTAAATATATGAAAGCAAATTTAAGTTTTTATTCACCAACTTAATGCAAATTTAAGTTAATTATGGCCTATGGCTTATGTAAAATTAATATAAATGTTTTATTTTAAATTTGATAATATATTAATACATTTTAGTGTAAGATTTTTTTAGAATGAGAAGTATTAAAATTAATATAATTGTTTTATTATACCTGCCTCAGGCAGGTATATTGTAATCGATCACCTTTTGACTTTGGTTGACTTTGGTATTAGTTGCTCTATTTTGATGCAGGTTTAGAAAATTAAAATATGTTTTGTAAAGTATAACTTAGGGATTTGTAAAATATTTTTTTTAATTTTGTTAAAAAAACTATTTTGTCAACTTCTAATTGGCCAATAAAGAATGATGTCAGCCTTGGAGTTTGGTATCTAGTTTTCACTTGACACATGGCAACTATGACATCAGCATTTCTTATATTTTATTATTATGTTATTTATAAACATGGCAACTATGACATCAGCATTTCTTATATTTTATTATTATGTTATTTATAATTCAAACAGCTGAGTCAAAGGCTAAGCATATATTATTTTTTTAAATTTGATAATGTATTAATTTTTTTTTAAATGAGAAAATTTGATAATTCTTTGAGATTGGGTTAAGATTTAGATGCATTATTTTTATAAACGCTTGTAAATATTTCCTTTTATTATTATTTTTCATTAGATTAGCATATATTTATATACAACAATACCACACATTCTATGTTTTTAAAGAATTATCTTCTTGAAAGTTTCATTGTAATAGTTGGTGCTTACATTGGAATTCAGATTTTTCAAAATCTCCAATTGTTGTTACATTTTTAATATATATATTGTTAAGTATTTATTAGGCATTCAACATTGTTAATGTTATTCAATATCCATTTCTTACATAATATTTATTAAACTATTTTTAAGAGCCAAGTACTAGGCATCTATGTTGCTTATCTCAACTATTGGTAGTGACAAAAGCTCTCCTATTCACAAAGACAAGTAAACTCGTTTTGGATCTTTAATTTCAAGGACTTACTTAATAACTAATTAATTGATATACACATAGAAATATAAACATTGACAGTTACAAGAAGTAACAAGTAATGCAACAACGTATAAACAACAAATAATCTCACATAGAAATATAAGTACCATGGCAACAAGTAATACATTGTTTCAAGTTTGAATGTTTCATAATTTCTTTAACTTTTAGCTTTAAACTATATACAATATCACAATAAAATATTTCTAAGAGGCAGGTATAAGCAGCCTTGTTGCTATTTCACTTGTTTCATATGGCTAAAGTTTGTCACTCCTTCCACTTATCCTTTTCTTAAATGGAAATGCATATAAAACCATCCCCTTCCAAGCTTCTCATAATTGAAGCATTATGTGATGCATTAAGTTCTTTTCAAACAAAGTTAATTGGAATATGTTTTTTATGGAATTGTTTCCCTTCCAAGCTTCTCATAATTGAAGCATTATGTGATGTATTAAGTTCTCTAATGTACCTTTTCAAACAAAGTGTTGCGTCTGCAACATTTCCCCAAAATTCTAAAAAAAAATTGGGACCCCCTTCCTCTTTGAATTAGTCAGTTCTCGTCTTGTTTTCAGCTTATTGTTTTTTTGGCCTTTGAATTTTGAAGCGTCTTCCAGGAATTGTGGTTGCTATCAATAATGGTTTCTCTTCATTTAAATGATCTAAGTAGTTCCATCTTGAGCTCCTTTTTATTGCTTTGCAAAACCTTCAAAGTTTTCTTGTGTCGGAATTTAATTTGGTCGAATGTCCCGTCCTTGCGGGCGATTTTCAGCTCTTAAATTTCTTTTTTGTCCCGCTATTGCGGGTGACTTCTGGAACGTAATCATTTTTTGTCGCCCCGCCGTTGCGGGTGCTCTCCAAGTCTTGGTTGTTGTTTTTTGCGCCGACTGTTGCGGGGGCTGGTCATTTCGTTCCGCTATTGCAGGTGGTGGACTGTTCTGGTATGTTGCGGGCATTGTTTTCATGCCGCGTCGGAGGGGGATGAACACTGCTGTCACCACCGTTGCGGGTCAGTAAGAATTCCGAAGTGCTTGTCTCCCGCCGACTGCGTGTATCGGAGCCCTGTAGACTATTGTTTTTCCCTCGCGGTGGACAACCGTATACTTTGAGCGTCCGCCGTTGCGGGGGGGGCTGAACTATTGGTCATCCGACCAATGTATCCGCCGCCGCCCGACTGCGGTTCTTGATTGCATGATCTATGTTTTGCGTTGCGGGTGATGGAGTAGTGAGGATGGTCCGCCGTTGCAGAGAGGGCTAAGCTTTAGTCGCCCGACACATCTTTCATGCCCGCTCCGACTGAGTCGACCCGTCACACGTGTGGAGTCTTATATATACGGTGGGCGTGTTTTTGGTTTTTTGATTGTTATTTTTGTGCCCAAGCTGTCGTGTACGCCCCGCGCGGTCGAACTCGCGAATTTGGTGGAACCCTGTGCTCGTACCTTAGTACAGCTGTCGACTGGGAGCTTGATCGTTGACGCCACTTCAGTTGTGCATTACTGCCAGGTAGGTTTTTACCCCCTTTTTCTTGGTTTTGTATGGGGACTTATGCTGTGTGAAATATTGTCAAGATTACGGCCCGTAGTTCCTTTTCACTCACAGACGGAGTCGTTATACCCACGGTTAGGGTTGTCGTTTTCGTCCCCCCAGTAGTTTGCGCCCATGTTTTATCTTTTATTATTTCTGGGGTTGGATAGCTTGTGCGGTTAGAGGGGGGGGGTTCCCTTGTAAAAATCTCACGTCTTTATTCCCCTCGGTCGTTTTGGTTGCGCCTTGAGCAAATGGAAGAAGACGCAGGTGCAGGAGGTCGTTATGCCGCCTGCACCTGGTCTGGTACCTGTAATAATGGGGTTTGTAAATACTTTGATGAGGTTTTCAATGAAACTTTCATGGTAGATACCCGGCTGATCGTTTCCCCTATGTGCTTGCTCTTTTCCTCGAAGCCCTAACCTGTGCCCGCTCCACGATGTTCGTCATTCTCCGCCACGCAAAACCATAGGGCCGCACCGCTGTCGATTGTTTACGATTTGGGGTGAAAAATGAATGGTGATACTGGTGGGAGCACCCTGCACGAAATGTTGTCATGGGTTCCCGTAGTTCATGGCCGCACCGATGTAATTATTATGTCCGCGAGCGGCATAGGCTTTGCCATTCTTTTACCCTTGCTAAAGCTTGTTTTAATGATAGTCGTGCCTTGCGTTTGCATTTGCATTTCATATCATTTCATTGGTAAAAGATGGCATATTGGGAAATAACGTAGGTTTGATGATGAACCAGTTAATGAATAAATTCATTTTAGTACTATAGCTCATTACATTGCAGAAATAGCCTAAGTGTTGTGCTGATATTTTCAGATAGTCAGTATATGGATTGGTTGTGCGTACATGTGAGGGTTGATTTCTTACTTACACATTGATATAAGATAATAGCACAGCTCAAAAGATTGCATGACGAGTTCAAATCCTTCAACTTGAAGAGCCTATATCTGATATCATTATAGTCATATAGACAATCGAGAAAGAATAAACTGCTTCATAATATTCACAAATTTGAATTGCTTAATATCATGATGTTTTACATTGCAGGAGGATTTTAAAATGTCCAAAAGAAAAAAAAAAGAAGGCCCCTGTGGTAGAAGAACCAACAGCAATAGAGGTCGTCCTACCAACTGAGTATATCTATGAGGACACCCAGTGTGTCACGGGGGTTGAACCTGAATACAAGTGGGGAGACATATCCAGAATGATTTCCCATAGGGAAGTCCCAGATATGGGCCTGGAGGAAGAACCAATTTATGCAAATATAGAAAAATCGGCCATTATGAAGATTGCCACCAGGCCTGAGCTGTTTCCATGCCATGAGGTGATGAGATGGGTTCTACCACATACCAACCATGGCTCAATGCTTATCTGTAATGTTGAAGGTCAGGGCTATGCTGCCTTTAGCCCTGGATATGTGGCCTTAGCTTACCACCTGCCTGAGCCTCAAGTTTTCTTGACCAATGAGTGGTTGGACAATCTCAGGATGGATTTGATAGAAACCATGAGGAGAATGCTATTACCAGGGAAGCTCTATAGACATAGAGCTACTGAATATTATGACACAGCCAGCCTTAGAGCCCCTTACAGGTTCATAGCTCTAATGCTGAATAGGATCTTTGGGAGGGCTAATGGCAGATTATTCAAATTCGAATGGGTACCCCTGATTTTCTATGTGGCCACAGAAGGGACCATCTTCAACTGGTCCAGCCTGGTATCTAGTAGTCTATCTTCCTGTATAGCTGCAGCAAGAGGAGGAGTAGAACAGAAAAAATCTGAGTTTTATATGAGCTCGATCCTGATTGACTGCATACTATGCCGCCAGCCCTTCCCCGAGCTCAAATGTGTTTGGGACAGGGACAGAATGTCCGTATATGCAGCCTACAAGCTATTGGGGGCTCATCAATACCATAGTTATTATCGAGAAATCTGTGAGCATTTTATCATGCCTCTGTACACTCTTATCTTCCGAAAGGAATGTGACTGCATGTTTGAAGAAGCTATGTAGGTAATAGAGGAGTATGGTGATTTTTTCTTGACAGAGAACGGGATGTATCTTAGAATGTTTGGTGGGTCAAGGACACCTTATCTGCTGCCCAAGTATGCAACAGATTATATAATCCATAAGGAGGCTGTTAGACAGGTGTTTATTGACGGAGTTGGTCATTTCTTATTCCAAAAAAAGAAGGCTGTCTATCCACCCTTACCATTTAAGTTAGGCAGCTACAGTTTCGCCAATGTGAAACAAGCTTCATAATTTATAGAGGAACTAGGGAAGTTCCATTTTGGGGAGATGACTTTCAGGCGAAATGACACTCATGAAAGAATGGCTGAGCATTGCAGAAAGCACAAGGTGTTTTATGAATACACCCATCATTTCGACAATGATGAATCTGTTTTCAGAAGAGCCCCGAACATGACAGCACTCAGTAAGAGGTTCAAACCGAAGCACTCCACAAAGGGTGGAAAAGGATCTGAACAAGAGAAGGCTGAGCAGGCTAAGGCTGAAGAAGCAGGCCTAAGGATAAGAGAAGAGGCCCAGAGGCTAGAAGAGGAGGCTACAGAATGGCTCCGAAAAGGAGAAGAAGAAAAGAGGAAAGCTGCCTAGGATGCAACTGAGCAAGTAAAGGAAACAGCCAGAGAAGCAGAGGAAGCTGCTAAGCAAGCAGCTGAGGAAGCCCAGAGAAAGCTGGACGAAGAGCTTCGAAAACAGGAAGTAGAGAAGACAGAGTTGACACAACAACAGGCTGTTGAATCACAAACAGAGCAGAGCCAGGGCGAGGAAATACTTGGGGTACAAACCCTTCAAATGCCCACTACTATCACTCCTACAACCCCCATGCTGCAGTTAGTACCCTTCGCATAGAAAAAGGGGGAGGAAGTCCCTGATTTCAGCACAATATACTATGACAGGGCTACCAAAAGGATTATGAGGAGAACTGAGAGAAAGATAGAGGCAGAATAAATGACCAGTACAATGATAATAGAGAAAGTTGTGATGGTCAGGACAGATAAAGATCCAAGGTTTGTCATAAGGGCTGGGAAGGCAGCAATACACGCTACGGAGGATAACATAGACCGAATGATGATTGAGATAGAATCATCCAAGAAGACCTCCGCTCAACTCAAGGACACCCTGAGAAGGGAAAGAGAGGACGGCAATAGATTGAAAAGAAAATATGAGCATGTGCTTAAAGAAATGGAGGCCACGAAGAGAGAAATCCATGCCATGCAGCAAGAAGCACAGGTGAAAGAAACAACACAAGAAGCCCTGGGAAAAGCACAACAGGAAATTCAGGAGTTAAAGGATGAAAAGGAGCAGCTGAGGGTGAAGATAGATGACCTGACGGAGCAGCAAAGTATCATATACGAATCCAATACCTCGCGCGTTAAGGAACTAGAAAAGCAACTGGAAGCAGCAAAGGCACAGCAGGTCGATCTGCAGCCGGTTAAAGAACACATCTTGGCTCAGAAAGCTAAGGTGCTGTACCTTCAAACTGCTCTAGAGGAGGAAAGATGTCAGGTCCTCCAGATTGATGGCAGACTGGATGAAATCTTAGACACCGCTTCTTATTTTGTGGACAGGTCGCAAGACATCCTTGAAGTACTGACTTCGAGGATAACCAGGGTGGAGGATGACAAGGAAGTCCCAACTGAGCTAGTAGTCAAGGATAAACAAGCTTTGAAACGGGACCATGACCTGATAGAATTCACCGTCAACACTGCAGAAGACTTCCAAAAGAATGTCAAGAAAACAAAGGGAGCATGCACAGAATTCTTCAGGAGAGCCCTGTTCACATACAACCGTTGTCAGGCAGAAGCTGAGTAGAGACTACACGAGTTCCCAACTCATGATGCATTTGCAGAAATGTTGCAGAAAAGGCAACAAGATGAAGAAACCAAAGTGCAAGGCATCAGAGCTATTGATGAACAAATCCTCAGAAATGAAATAGGCCACACAACCATTAGTATACAGCTCTTGGAGGAACAGGTACATTTGAACACGGCCAGAGTTGAGGCCATTCGGAACCAAGCTGAAAAATTCGAGCTGAACATTCAGTTCCTAGAACCCAACTCATTTGAGAGTCTCACTGCTGAAGCAGCAGCGTGGAGAAAGTTTTTGGAGAACCAAGCGGGACCCTCTTCATGAGAAGGACCGGTCAACTTTTGTATAATTTAATAATTTGTAAAGGGTTGTAGGAAAATAAAGCATTGGGATGCCCAAAGGTCACTTTGGGAAGCCCAACCATTTTTGCTTTTTGTATAAAACTAGGAAAGAGAGACAAAGAGAGGGATTTTTCCCAGTAATACTGGAGGACCTATTGTAAGAAGAACTACTTCCTTTTGCAATAAAGATTTTAGTTTGCCTATTGGAGAAAGAGCTGTGAAGTTTCCAAATGTTATGCGATGGATGGCAGAAAGATGAACTACTTTATTTTTCAGCTTATGTCCATAAATCGTGAGATCGTTCTAACTCTGTGACCTATGTCTTGTTGGATGGTTTCTGATTTATTTTTGTGGAAAATTCATTCAGAGTAATGCTTGTGTTACATATGACAGTTAGTTATCTGATTGTTAGAAGATATTCTGGTTCGTGTGTTGTAAACATAAATAGTAGCTATCTGTAATGTGTTTATTATACATGGAAATGATGCATTACTCACTAATAATCATTTTCTGGCTCCCCGGGGATAGATAGTTAGGTGTTTAGATTGTTAGTTGTTTTACTTCCTTGTGGTTTAGATGTTCAAGAACCTAAGACGAGAGGTAAGAACCTGCACAGCACATTGTGTAGTTCCTGGCATCTTTATCACTCTGCATAGTTAAGATAGGCATGCATTGCATACATTAAGTCAAAATACAAATTCCGGTGGACCAGGCCGCAACCGGTAAACCCTTGTTGTTACTTTGACCTACGGTAGCCGGACCGTAAACCGGACGGATTCCCTATACCAAACAGTCAGCGGGCTAGTTGGGAACGCTGATTGGGGAGAATCCCTTACTGTTGCCGCCTGCGAATTTCCAGGCCTCAACACAAAGTTAATTGGAATATGTTTTTTATGGAATTGTTGATGCATTTCTTTTAAAACAACGTCAGCACCTACAAAACCACCACATAAAATACTAAAAATTCAAACAAATATACATTCAATAGAATATCCATGAGGAAAACAAGGGCTTTATGCCATAAATGGATGTCTAGGGATAATTGGCCATTAACATCACCTAAAACCATAGCACAAATAATTCCCTTGGACCCTACATGAAAAATTTAGGGAGGAAAATAATGTCCTTCTACCCTACATGAAAAATTTACGAAGCAACAATGATAAAACACATAACATGTCCTTTATAGGAGGTCAATGAGCTCTGAGTTTGATAAGGATACCATCATGATGTTCCATGCATCAAGGATGCATCTTGGGGCCTTGACCATTGTTGGGGAGAAATCCAATGAATTATACAATAAGTCAATTTCCGTGTGTTAATGAGGCATGATTAAGGCCTTGAATACCAACATGATCCCTCTAAAAGGGGCATTTTTCATACGAATGGGAGAGGGGTTCCATCAGGATTTTTTGTGCAATAGGGAGGGATATGGCACATGAAAGATATTATAAGTCTAATGGGACATGAAATATTCCTCAAGCCATGTAAAAAATACTATAGAGAAAGTACCAATGTCCTACGTGGGATATGGCTAATGATTATGAGGTTTTGCAAACAAGGGATGTGTCTTAGCCCATTGACCAAAAATGAGTATTCTAGGACCTTGACTCTTTAGCTATGCCTTAAATCACCATAGAGACCAGCATCATTAACCTCATGGTGGAACCATTGATATATTTTATGTACCAAGCAAGGGTCTTGCGGAATTGGCCATGGTCCATGAAGGAAAACAAGGACCTTATGATCTAAATTAATATTGTATGACTTACAATACAAGAATGACACCTTGAAACATTATGCAAACCTTGTATTCAGTCTTTGTCCTTCAAATAAGAAATGGGAAACGTTATAAACTTTTTGATATAATGAATTGATCCTTAAGTCGTGACTAAATCTTCACATAAAATTAATGGTCTTAGGACTTAAATGAAAATTTTAAGGATCATGTCTAGCAAATGAGTCATTGAATCAATACATTAGGAGATTAGAGTGGATATTTGAACTTCGATAGAGATATGGGTGTCATTAAGAGGTTTTATGTACCAAGTATGGGTCTGTTGGTCTTAACCATGGTAAGGGAAAGAAATAAAGAGCCTCAAGTCATATATAAATATATCATTCCATGAACAAGTCCTCAAAGCACCACCTAAGCCCTCTAAAAGGGGTCCTTTATCCTTGACTGGGATATGGGTGACTATATGAGGTTTTACACTGTAGGGATATGATGTTTTGTCCATTAAGAATGGGTGTGAGGCCCTTAACCATGGTTGGGGGAGAAAATGAAATCCAAGTAGTTAGATCCTAAATGAATATTCTTGATGTCATGGACCATAATCAAGGCCTTGAATTGGAACATGAGCACTCTAAAAACCATATTTTGAATACAAGTGGGAGAGGGATTCCATTAGGATATTTTGTGTAGTAAGGATAGGTCTAAGGGCGTATTGAATGTGTTTGAGGGAGAAAAATAAATCTCTTAACCCTAAAATGAATATCATAAGTCTTATGGGAGAGTAAAAATTATTCAAACTAGCACAAAACCATCTAGAAAATGCATTTCTCCTTGAATTGGATATGGTTATATCATTAGTATATTTTACATACAAGAGAATGGGTCTTGGGATATTAACCTCAAATGAAGCTTGTTGGTCCCTAGCCCTTAAAATAGGCTAGAAACCACCACAAAGAACTTAATTGTTCGCATCTTGGTGGGATATAGGCATCACTAAGATATTTTACATACAAAGTATAGTTCTCAGGGTATTGACCATCATTGAAAGAGGGAAAAAAAGGTGATAGGATCTCAATTAATGATCCAATGGGTTATAATCTATTAATAACACCTAGAAAACCACTTTGACAAACCCTTAAAATTGAATCTTTGGCCTCTAAATGAGATATGGGCACCATTAAAAAGTTTTAGAAACCAAGTATCAGACTCTAGACATTAGCAATCGTAATGGGATATGATAAAGGGTCTTAGGACCTAAATGAATCTTTTAAGACTTAGGATCCATGAATGAGTTCTTGAATCACTGCACAAGGGTAAGTGAAGGAAATAAAGGACCTCGGGTCCTATATAAATCATAAGGATCCAGTCTAATACTATGTTCTTAAATAATTTCATGTTCCTTCTCTAAAACATACCTTTAATTTCTATGTGGGATGTGGGCTCCTATAGGAGGATTTTCATGCTATAGATGGATTCTAGGGTCTTGACTACATTGGAGAAAATAAAAAAAATATTTGTATGGCCTAAATGAATATTCAATAGTTTAGGCAACAAATCACTACACGAAAAACACCTTCTACTAGAGGTAGACAAAGATTAATAGATGAGAGTGATTGTAGAGATTGATCAACCCCCTTATTGTGAGAGTGGTTTGTTGCATGAAGAGTTGTACGCACTCTGATTAGAGAATGAAATATATCTATGTGTGAGTTGAAGGAAACAACCCTAGATATGTAACCTAGTTAGAAGCATTGTTTGAAGCACAATTCATGGAGAACATGAGGAGGAAGAAACACATGATTATGAAAGAATGTTTAGCATGGTGAATATGAACCAACATGAAGCTAAGAGTGAGGTCCGTGGAGCAAGTAAAAATCGTAGTCTATGTTGGAGAAAGGAGAATGGTTGTTCCCAAAATAGGCTTGATATTTCTACCAATGGATGTGTAAATTTTGTATTGTCCATTAATGGTGGAAATCATCGAGTTTCACTACGCTTAGATTCACAGATAACAGTGTTGCACAAATATACTTCGCAGTGATGTGTGGTATGTTTGAGCCTAAATTCGCTACCTATAGAGACATTTATAAAAAAGCTATCATCATTTCCCTCATTTTGGGCGAACTTTAATACATGCTACATATAATATCGATGACATAAAATATGATGGTATTTTTAATGAATAAACCCATATGTTTTTTTTATGATGAGATGATCATCTTATCCTAAATTATCATCTATCTATAACTAAAAACTAGGCACAAGATTGTTTACATGTGAGATAAACATATTTTTGGTGTGAGGTAGTAACAACATGAGCCACATGGGCCCAACTTACTTGATAATCATCGAGGCATTGAGAGCAACAAAGCTGGCATGGTTGTGCATGAAGGAAGAACCAAAGAGAGCCTGGACCATCAAATAATCAAATCATGACTCCCACAAAGAGGAAAATCATTATAGAGAAGGAGGAAATATTATAAAGTTTGGTTTTTGTTACAATGACAAAGGTTTTGAGTGTAAAGTTTTAGGTGGGGTAGGAAATCAAGGAATTGGAGGAAAATGCCGCAATTCTCAATATTATTTAAGAGGAAGTAACAAAAATATTATAGTGCAGAATAGAGAGTCTTTACATGACAAAATCCTTGAAAAATCGCATCTATTTGAAGACGCAAGTATCCAAGGATGAATCCACAAAGGAAGATGCAAGAATCCATTTGGAACAAATGTACATAACAACTCTTTCTACATGTATAATGCTACTCTAACGATGAATGATTATATGTTAGATTATTTTAATTCTAGTGGAAAATTATGCATGCAATAGAAATGAACAAAACATTAGTAATGAAAACATATTATTTCGTATAAGTAAATTTTGTCACTTCTACGTACCACTTTAACCTTGTCTTGAATTGGATTTCATTAAAAACAATACCCTCCAAATATTCACATAATTGAAGCATTCCATGGTGCATCAATTTCTCCAATGTATCACTTATTTTAATCCCACAAGTTATAAGGAACTCACACTAAGTAGATTGGAAAAAAATGGCCAGATGGGATTTTCGAATATGATCTCATATAAATGTTCATGCATTCCTTTTAAAACAACCATGACACCTACGAAACCACCACACAAGCTACCAATAACTTGAAAAATATGCATTCAAAAGAATGTACATGTGGAAAACAAGGGAAGTATGCCATAAATGGATCTCTATGGCTCATTGGCCCTTAACATGGGCTCAAACCACAACTCAAACCACAAAACAAGTATTTTAGAATATATCTTTGGATTCCAAGTGGAATATGGGTACCATTATGAAGTACTACATACCAGGCATGGACCTCTTAATTAATTGGCCATGGCTAAGGGAGAAAAAAATGACCTTGGAGTGTACATGAACAATTTAGGGATCAAGATCCATAAACAACATAACATTTCCTCTAAAGAAGGTCATTGCCCTTTGAGTTAGATAAGGATACCATCATGATGTTCCATGCATTAGGGATCCATACTAGGGACTTAAACATGGTTAGGGGATAAATCCATGGAATTATACAATAAGCTAATATTCTTGGGCTAATGATCCATGATTAAGGCCTTGAATACCAGCATGATCCCTCTTAAAGGGATCTTTTTCATGCAAATGGGAGAGGGGTGCCATCATGAGTTTCCATGCAACAATGATGGGTCTAAATACCTTGAACATGATTGATAAAGGAAAATATGATCCTTAGCCATTAAATGAATCTTATAAATATTATGGGACATTATTAACAGATCACCCAAACAGTGACAAAAAACCTATAGAGAAAGTACTAGTTTCCTTAAGTGGGATATGGATACAATGAAGAGGTTTTCCAAACAAGGGATGTGTCTTAGTCTATTGATAAAAAATGAATATTCTAGGACCTTGGTTGTTAAACTATACCTTAAATCACCATAGAGACCATAATAATTTCCTCTTGGTGGCATCATTGAGATATTTTATGTACCGATCTTAGGTCTTGCGATATTTACCATGATCAATGAAGGAGGAAAAATACCATATGATCTAAATTAATATCTAGGATGTAAAAAAAAATTTGTTGGGGAACCTATTAGCCACGAACTATTGAATAGAACAAAAGAAAAGAAGAGAACAATATTCCAAGAAAAGAGGTTTTATCTAAAGACACAGTTACAACACCTAAGCACAATGCATCATGATCAAAACATAACAATGCATAATGAGCATAAAATATATCTCGTTGTCCATACATTAGACAACCCATAGGGTCTCCTATTAATAGTTTCCATATCTAACCAACTTCTTGAAAGTAAGGAAGATCTAGTCCACAAATAGGGATCTTTGGTCCAAACAGTTTCCATAAATATGAAACATCCCAGAGTTTATTTGGTTGTTCAGCCGACTATTCAGTCATCCCATTGACTTACTTAGTCGGTCCTCCCGTCAACTACTTCACTAGTCACCTGTAATTTAGTGACGGTTTGTCTCCGGGAGATCCAAAGATGTGATGAACCATCAAGAACTTTGGTTCCAACACCATCCCACAAAAATAATGCTTTGGAGATTTAGGAGGTGTTGAGGCCTGGAAAATTGCAGGTAACAATAGTTAAGGATTCTCCCCAATAAATGTTCCCAACTAGCCCGCTACTATTTGGTATGGGGAATCCGTCCGGTTTAGGGTCCGGCTATTGTAGGTCAAGTAACAAATTAAAAGGTTTTTACCGGTTACGGCCCGGTCCACCGTATATATTTTTAGTTTTTTGTGTTTAAGTTATGATGTGCAAGTGCCTATCTAAAATGCAAATTGATAGAGATAACGAGGAGTGTCACAATGTGATGCGCAGGTTCTTACCTCTCGTCTTAAATCTATCACATCTAAATCACACACAACAAGAAACTAAATTTAACTAACTAACCTATCCCTAGGGAGAAAAAAGTTATCAGTTATCAATGAGTAATGTATTTACGTGCATGTATTAAGAAAAATTACAGAGAGTTGTTATTTATTTCAAAACACATGAACATTAATAGAAATATGGACAACAAGATAGCTTATTGTTTATGACAACCTTCATTACTCATAGTGGAAATTTCACAGAATAATCTATAAGACATTCATAACATAAACAGGAATGCAATGAGTTAGAACAATCTCACAGTTAATGGACATAATCTGAAAACGAAATAGTTCACATTCAACTGATCCACAGTTGCATTTGGAACATTACACCAAACTTTCTCCAACAAAAACTTGTAATTTATTATTGCAAAAGGAAGTAGTTCTTCTTACAATATACTCTCCAAAATTGCTTAGGATAGAAGTCCCTTTTTACATCTAAACTCTCCTACATTTATACAAAAAAGCAAAACCCTTGGGCCACCCCCAAATGACTTTTGGGCTTCCCCAACCTTTCGATCCCAAAATTTTGCTTGTAGTGAGTGCTCATAATTTATACAATATATTACATTTTAAATCAAAATTTAATAGAACACTTTATGAAGAGGGGCCTGCTTGGTCATTTATGAACTTTTTCCATGCTTGGGCCTCTGTTGCTATGCCTTCAAAATCGGAGGGTTCAAGAAAATGGATATTTATCTCATACTTAGCAGCCTGATTCTTAACTACTTCTATTCTCGTCGGACTCAGGCGCAGCTGGTATTCTAGTAAGTGGATACTTACTGCTGCATGGGCCACCACATTCTTCAGAATCTGTTCATCTAGATCCTTGACTTGTTGGATCTCCTGCTCATCTTTCTAATACCTGTTATGTAGATGTTGTATGAACAAATCATGTTCTGGTATCATATCCAATCTTTTTTCTACAGAAACCTGGCATCTATTGTATGTGACCAGCACTCTTCTGCAGTATTCCGCACATGATCCTCTCGTTTTCTTTAAATTTTTCTTGAATTCTTCCGCAGTATTAATTCCAAACTCCAACAAGTCATAATCCTGCTTTAAAATCTTCTGATATTTAACTGATAGCTCCATAGGGGTTTCCTCATTTGTCTCTATCCATACTATTCTTCCTGTCAGAATCTCTAGAATCTCTTGAGATCTGTCCACAAAATAAGATGTGGTGTCCAATATTTCTTCTAATCTGCTATCTATCTGTGAGATTTTACATCTTTCTTCCTCAATACACATTTGTAGTTGGTGGATTCTTCTTCTTTGAGCTAGCACATGTTCCTTCAAAGTCTGGACATCTGTCTTCTATTCACTGGCATCTTTCAGTGATGATGTCAGTGAAGCATTCTATCCCTCCAAAATTGCTATCTGCATTTGATATCGTTTCTCTTTTTCTTCAGTGGCAATCTTCTTTGATTCTAACTCAATGACCCTATTTTGCAACTGGACCTTCTCTGTACTTAGAGTTTCATAGGACACCTGGAGGTTATCTTTCTCAGATTTCAATACATGATGCTCTAGCTACAGCCTTTGTAATTCTGCTAAGCTGTTCTGAGCATCTTTTTCCATTTTTTCTGCACAAATTTCTAAAGCCATCTTATTTTCCTGTAGAGTCTGGAGTTCTGTCTTTGAAATCCGCACTTCATTCTGCATGTCCTCAAATTTCCTCTTCAACTTATTGTCTTCATCTCTCTCTTTCTTCAATGTCTCTCTTAATTGAGCTGCATTCTTTTTGGACTGCTCAAGATCCGTCATCGCTGACTATCTACATTATTTTCAGTATCTTGGTTTAGTGCTACCCCAGCTCTCACTGTCAATCTCGGATCTGCATCTATTCCATACACCACAGTCTTCTCAGTTATCATCTTTCCTGATTTTCCTCCTGTTTCAACCTTTTTCTCAGTTCTTTTGACATCCTTTTCTTCTCTTTGTCATAGAAAATGGTGTTGAAAGCAAGTATCTCCTCCTCCTCTTTCTGCATGAAAGGTATCAAATTCATTCCAGAAAACACATCTTGCCCTTGAGCGCTTCCAGAAGTTGCAGCAGGATCCTAGGGATCAGGATTATCTTGTCCATGCTCTTGATCTGTATGATCATGTTCCTCCTGTGTATCATGATTGGGTCATTGGTCTGCTGATCTTTTGTATATCCTATTAATCTCAGACCCTCACTTTCATCTTGTCTTTTCTTTACTTCTGCTTCTTCATTTATCTTTCTCTCCTCCTCTTCCTTCTTTGTTGCTTCCTCTGCAGCTCTCTTTCTTTCTTCTTCTTCATTCTTTAGCCAGCTTTCTGCCTCTTGTTCTAGTCTTCTAGCATCTTCTTCTCTCTTTCTGGCTTCTTCTTTTTTAGCTGTCTTAGTCTTCTATACAGTTTTTCCTTTCCCGCCTACAGTAGTGATTTTCTGTTTAAATATCTTCTTTAAGGAAGTCATATTCTTTGCACTCCTGAAGGTTTCTTCGTCCTTGTCCCAGAAGTTAGTATACTCAAAATGAATGTTTGCCTATTTGCAGTGTTCTGCTACCTTATTCCTAGAGTCATTCCAATGAAATTTTATTTCACCAAAATGGAAGTGCTCCATCTCCTGCATGAATTCTGCAGTCTGTTTTACCTTTGAAAACTTATAACTCCCTAGCCAAAAAGGTATGGCAAGAAATGCCTCCTTTTTATGCTCAAACAAAAAACTCCCTACACCATCAAGATATAATTGCCTGACTTTCTATTTATGCAGCACATAATCAATGGCATATTTGGGAAGTAGATAAGGTGCTCTGGAACCCCCATACATTCTGATATACATACCTTCCTCAGTTAAATAGTAGTCTCCATATTCCTCAATGACCATGAACGCCTCTTTGGACATGCAGTTGCATTCGGTAAGGAAAATAAGAGTGTACAACGGCATAATGAAATGTTCACATATTTATCTATAGTAATTATGGTATTTGTGTGCCCACAGTAATTTGTATGCAGTGTATACCGGGGTCCTATCCCTATCCCAATTACACCTCAAGGGTGGAAAATATTGGGTACATAGTATACAATCAACTAAAATAGAGCTCATGTAGAACTCTGACTTCTTCTGTGACACTCCTCCCAAGTCTGAAGATATACATGCTGAGAGGCTATTGGAAACTATGCCTGCCCAATTGAATATGGTTCCTTGAGTGGCCACATAGAAAATAATTGGTATCCATCCCAATTTGAAACTTTTTCCGTGAGCTCTCCCAAAAAGTCTATTCAGTATTAGTGCTATACATTTGTAAGGGGTCCGGAGAGTGTCTGTATCATATTTTTCTGATGGCCTGGTTCGAAAGTTCTTTCCTGGTATCATCATTCTCTTAACTGTTTCAACTAGGTCCAAATTTGTCTCTTTCAACCGGCTTTCAGTTAAGTAAATATGAATAGGAGGCAGGTGATATGCCATTGAGACATAAGCAGGACTGTATGCAACGTATCCCTGTTTGGTAGTATTTTCCAGGATCATCGTAGTTACATATGCCCTAGGCAGAATCTAGTCGATCACCTCTAACCATGGGAACAACTTAGGCCTTGTGGCTACCTTCATAAGAGTCGATTTCTCGATATTTGCATAAATAGTCAGCTCTTCAAATCCTGCATCAGGCACATTCTGATTTACAATCATCCCGTATATTTCACCCCATTTATAATTTGGCTCTACCCCGGTGGTAGCTTTGGTATCTTCATATATGTATTCCACCTTGGTGATGATTTCAACCTCTGGTTCTCCCTCGACAACAGGAAGGCTTCTTCTTTTTTCTTTTAGACATATCTCCTTTGCAACAGTTACCCTGTCATAAACACAGTATGTTCTTAGACCATTTGAGCTTTTAGTACGTGTTTTAGTAATGAAGAAAAAATGTATCAAACTATTTACCTCTTCCATATGTATTCTTAAAAATAAACTATACAGAGTATTAATGCATCAAAGAAAATGACAAGGAAAAAGAAATCCTCTCAGTCCACCATCTGCAACTAAAACGCAACCCTGATAGAAAGCTCATCATTAAATTTGGGCTACATTTGAAATAATCTAACTCTTCAATAAACATGAACCACACTATCAATAAGGCTAATCCTCAGATTGTGAGACCCTATACTGTGATTGAAATTGAGGAAATCCCCAACTCGATTGAAAATAATAATAAAAGACCTCTCGCGTCAAAAAAAAATGGTAAACGTATATGAAAACTGAAACCCTCCCCAGATGGCCATAAACAATCCCAAAATAGGTGGTATAGACAGCGTAACGCTTGTCCGCACCGACTACCTAATCTTTCAGACAGGGATAGAGCATCCATAACGGCTCAAAATGCAAGCTCAAAAAAAACCCCCACTTCCAAAACTATCAAACTAACTAATATGCCTCATGTCGCGAGGATAAATATTCATTCTAACGGATGACTACACAACTACGGGTAAACCTAACCAAGGGAAGACCCTAGTTTCCAAAACAACCAATAAAATCAAGAAAAAGGAGAAACCATGGTTGGCCTACCTGGAAAAAATGTTGTGCAGTCCACGGGATTACCCAAGAATCTCCACGATAGCAAGCCGATCAAATGAAATCCAGACAACTGGGCACGGTGGTACAACTCGATCAACGAGGACAGGAGTGGACGCGTTTTTCAACCAAAGATAATAATAAAAAAGACTCAACCTCTATATATAACCCTTGCTAAAAAGAAATGGTGGGAAAAAACCCTATCGGCGAGCAGAACTACTAAGCCTCGGGCGGATAGTTCACTAAGCAGCCGCAACGGCGGGAAACAAATAGACTACGGGTTCCGTGATCAAATAAAATATTCGGCGATCAGAGGCTCTAAGGAAAAAGGTCGACGACATAAAGGACAATGCACTTTCGTAGTGTCAGCAAATTAAATCCAAGCGCTGTCGTGGTGTTGGTGAATCCGAGTACTAAATGTCATCGTAGTCATGTATCGGAGATCAAAACCACTAAATGCTAATGCGTCAGCAGTTGAAACACTAAGCGTCAGGTCATATAGTCTAATCGACAGCCGCAACGGCGGATTCGTAAACAACTATAATTTCGCGACAAAACAAAACCCATCGGCGATCGAAATTTCTAACTACTAAAGGTCAAAAACTTAAACCTGAATGCCTCCGCTGTGTCGGCGCTGCAAAGGACAAACCCTCCGATCAAAGTCAAAAAACGTTCTGATAGTGAAAAACAAAGTCATCGACAATCAAAAGGTCAGAAAAAATAAAGGCCACGGAATTGGAGAGAATAAGAAATTTTCATCAGGATGTTCACCATTTCCCTTCTGAAACATTGGCGGCATAGATGACTAATTCCCCGACTCAATCTTCAACTGTATTCCGACACCGACTGAAATTTAAAAAAAAAAACCTTAAGTGTTCAAAATAAAACGAAAGGCTTTTCGATTGGGTGATGGAAATATTAGTCCATTTAACCTTCGAAACAGCGGAAAAAATAGTCAACCAATCATCCGACTTCCCAAAGGTCAAAAGAAATCATCAAACCTGCTAGACAAAATCAAAAGGAGGGTCCAAAATGTTTTAGAAATTTGGGAAAAAGGTTGTAGCTGCAACAATTGGCAACTACCTAGTGAACACAGATCTCTGGACCATTTCTTCTTTAAGTAACAGACTGTTTGACAATAAATACCAACATGTTGAATTCTTCTAGATGTATGGATTTCCCAAATGGCAGATGTATGTACTTTTAATCATTAATGATAGTCCAATTTAGGGAAAATGGAAACCAAGATTTCAAAGTCTAGATAACTCTTTTGAGGCTAGGAATATGAATTTCATTTTTTACCTCTGTCTTCAAGTAGCTCCCAGCTTGAACACCACAGGATTGTAACATATGGTAAACATAAATATTCGTTTGTTCCTCATTCCCATGCCCTTTTGCACTTTTGTGCTTTTATAATTTTGTCCTTTCTTTTGAGTCCTCCTTTTTGCCTTCTTTCTGAAATTTTTATTTAGGCTCCTCTATCCATAGTGTCCTTTTGTGTGAGAGATGTATTTAATTTTCAGCTCACGGATGGAGAAGAACTTTGGCAATCTTGTACTAATATGGTTCAGTACTTTGTTTTGATACATAATGTTTTCTTAGGATTTTTTTGACTCTTTCTTGCCTTTTGGCTTTCAATTCTTGGCATGGGATCATTTAAATATAATATACTGTTTACCCTTCTTCCTCTCCATGGATCTTTTGCTGTCACCCCTAAGACATTTTTAATGTGAGATAGATGGTGCCTCGAAATAGTATTCCAGACATTTTGATTCTGAGTTATTTTACAAGGATTAAGTAGGACTTCAATGTGTTCATAGCCATTTAGGAAAATTGTTAAACTAGAAGAAGATCTTTCAAATAAATCAATAGTACACAGTCTCATACTCAAAGATTTTAGTTAATCCAAAATTCTGATGAACTCCATGCACCCAAAAGTTGTGCTTTTTATTGAAATCAATCAAACCCTAACTAAACAAACAAAATCAATAAATCAAAACTAAAATAAAGCAATGAGTTTATTTACGTACAAGATAACCAAGAACTAAAAATAAAGAAAAATAAGGTTTGAGAACTAAACCATTAACTGGTAAGTTCTCTTTCCATCCCTGTAAATCTTGCAACTTGTAATTTGAGGGGCCAAGCTTGGCTGCAATTTGAAAAGGGCCTACCCATAACTGTTGAAATTTAGTGTGCTTTCCCTTTTCATCATGCGGATGATCCCACTTAAGAACGAGATCTCCCACTTCGAATTCCTTGTTTCCAGCTTTATGTTTATCAAACCAATGTTTCACTACTTCCTGTTGATGCTTGAATCGTTCTTTGGCTTTGGACCTAGACTCTTCCGACTTCAAAATATTATAGATTCTAATATGTAGGATTTCGTTATCGGTACCTCTAGATTCCTGAGCTATTATGGAAGATGGTAACAGAATGTTGGGAGGAAGAATAGCTTCTTTTCCGTAGACAAGAGTGTATGGTGACACACCTAAGGAATTCTTGGGTGTGACCCTATCAGCCCAAAGAGCATTAGGTAACGCTAAGTGCCAACTTCTTTGATTTTATATCACGATTTTATTTAGAATTATAATCAAATTCTTATTTGTAGGTTCTGTCAAACCATTTCCTTGTGGGTAATAGTTTGCAGAATAATGCAACTTGATTCCTCTTTCATTAGCAAATGTAGTTAATCTAATAGAAGAAAAGTAAGTAGCATTATCAAAAACCAGGGAAATTGGAACCCCAAACCTAGTCATAATGTGATCTTGTGAGAAATCCATGACTGCATCTTCATTCACTTTGTGTAACGGAATGGCCTCGACCCATCTGGTGAAGTAGTCAGTTGTTGTCAAAATGTATTTGTGTTGTAAGGAAGAATTTGGGTTTATCTCTCTAATGATATCAATCCCCCATTGCTCGAATGGTTTTGTTATCATCACTGGTTTTAAAGGCCCTGCTACTTTGGCTTGTCTTCCAACGCACCTCTGGAAAACATCACACTTTCTGACATGAGCATGAGCATCTTTAAATAGTGTGGGCTAGTAATACCCAGCTCTAAGAATCTTATGGATTGTTGTATCTCCAGAAAAATGACCTCCTGCAGGCCCATCATGTAATTCTGTTATGACCTTCTTTGCATCTTCTTGCTCTAAGCATCTGAGAAAAACTCCATCATAATTCTTTCTGAATAATACTCCATCAATGATTTGATATGAGACTGATTTAAGGTGTAATGCTCTTTGTTGATTGGAATTCCAATGTTCTGGAAAATATCCTTCTTGAAGATAATGAACTAGGTCTCGGTACCAGGAATATGGAGTTGTAAATAGAGGACATACATCCACCATATGTAACTTAGCTTCATTTTCCCAACTGTTTTCTTCATTGTCTTTACCTTCAGCCATTAGTTTACATAGTCCTTTCCCTTTTACTATGGATGTGTTTCAGCCGCAACCTTTTTTCCCAAATTTTTAAAATTTTGGACCCTCCTTTCAATTTTATCTAGCCTGGGATTGTTTGGGTTCCTGAACTCTATTTTTCCTCTGCTATAAATTTGGATTTTTGATGTGGAGTTTGGATGACTAATTGACTATTTTTTCCCGTTGTTTTGGAGGTTAAATGAGCTAGTGTTACTGTCGCCCAGCCGAAATTCTTTCGAGCACTTAATGTTTGATTTTTCCATGATTTTATTCTTCATTGTTGGAATTTAGTTGAAGTTTGAGTCGGGGCATTAGTTCTCTATGACGGCGACGTTTCGGGAGGGAAACGATGAACAGTTCTTATTTTCGTCGATGCGCTTTACCTCTTGTTTGTTTTATTGTTAAACCTTTTGATTTTCGATGACTCTGTTTATTTTATCGCTATCAGAACGATTTTTTACTATGATCGGAGGGCTAGACCTTGGCATTGCCAACACGGAGGTAGTGTTCAGTTTTGAGTCACCGATACATAGTTATTAGAGCTCCCGATCGTCGATGGTTTTGTGATCCATGAAACCCACAGTCAGTTTGTTATCCACCGTTACAGTTGTCGATCAAACTGTTTGCGCCGATGTGTTAGTGATTATTTTTTCCGATCACCGACGCATAACTATCGGCAGCGTTTAGTGCTCGGGATCACTGACACTGCGAAAGTTTTGAGGTTTGAATCGCCAACGCATAGTTCTTAGAGCTTTCAATCACTAATGATTTTTTGTTAGCGCGGAACCCGTAGTTTGTCTACTTCCCATCGTTGTGACTGCGTAGTGATCTATTAGCCTGATGTTTAGAGGTTTCGCTTGCCGATTGATTTGGAGTCCGCCGACGCATAAGCCTTAGAGCTTCTAATCGTCGACATTTTATTTGATTGCGGAAGCCGTAATCAGTTTGTCACCCGCCGTTGCTGCTGTCTAGTGGACTATTCCCCCGAAGTTTAGTGTTGTCAACTACCGACCTTTAGCTTTTAGAGCTTTCGATCGCCGACACTGCAGATGTGCTTAGATCTGAGGCTCCGACCCGTACTATGTATAGTTTTCGATGCCGATAACTTTAGAGTTGTCGATCACCGATGATTTTATGTTATCGCGGAATCCGTAGTGTGTTGATTGTCTGTCGTTGTGGCTGTGAATAGGACTATTCCCCAGCATCTAGTGCTTCCGACCATCGATGGTTATATACGTGTGGAGTAGTATTTTATCTTTTTTCCGTGGGTTTTGGTCGAGTCGAGTTTTTTTCCGAGATGAAGAGTGCAGTTTAAGGTTCAGTGTTTTGAGGATTGGAGGTTACATTGTTATGGTTCATGCTTTCATCAGAGGATTTTGAGTTAGTTCAAATGCAGACTTAGAAGATTTTGAGACACAATCTTGCAGAAGTTTCTTTGCCGTGTCATTTTTTCTTTTCATGCATTAATACTGTGTATAGTTTATTTTATAGAATGAATATGGAGGAGGTAAATAAACTGATACAATTTTTGTTATGTTGGTAAAAGTTAAATGGCCTAAGGACATGCTATGTTTATGACAGGGTGATTGTTGTAAACAAGATATGTCTAAAAGACAAAAGCAAAAGAGGCAATGAATTGGTTGAAGAATAAGGAAGAAGAAAGAAAGAGAGATGCAGAGGAGGTAGCAAGGAAGGAAGAGAAAGAGAAATGAAGAAGCAGAGATAAAGAAAAGAGAAGAAGAAAGTGAGGCTTTGAGATTAACAGGATCTCAAAAAGACCAACAGATTACTAAGCAAATCAATAGCAGCAGAGGCCCAAGCTTGGAAAAATTCCATCAGCGACCAAGCTGGTCCCTCTTCATAAAGTGTTCTCTTAATTTTTTATTTTAAATGTAGTATATTGTATAAATTATGAGCACTTACTACATGACAAAATTTTGGGATCGAAAGGTTGGGGAAGCCCAAAAGTTGAGGGGCAACCCAAAGGTTTTGCTTTTTTGTATAAATATAGGAGATTTTAGATGTAAAAAAGGAATTTTTCCCAGATAGATTTGTGAGAGTATGTTGTAAGAAGAACTATTTCCTTTTGCAATAAAGAATTACAAGTTTCCTGTTGGAGAAATCTTGGTGGAATGTTTCAAATGTTGTGCGATGGATCAATTGAATGTGAACTATTTTGTTTTTAGCTTATGTCCATTAACTGTGAGATCGTTCTAACTCATTGAATCTATGTTCATGTTATGAATGCACTCTAGTTTATTCTGTGAAATTTCCACTGTGAGTAATGAAGGTTTTCATAAACAATAAGCTATCTTGTTGTTCATATATCTATTAATGTTCATGTGTTCTGAAATAAGTAACAGCTATTTGTAATTTTTCTTAATGCATGCGCAGAAATACATTACTCATTGATAACTGATACTTTTTCTCCCTAGGGATAGGTTAGTTAGTTAGCTTTAGTTACTTATAGCGTGTGATTTAGATGCGAGAGAGTTAAGATGAGAGGTAAGAACCTGCGCATCACATTGTGACACTCCTTGTTATCTCTATCAATCTGCATTTTTAAATAGGCACTTGCACATCATAACTTAAACACAAAAAACTAAAAATATACACGGTGGACCAGGCTGTAACCAGTAAAACCTTTTAATTTGTTACTTGAGCTACAGTAGCCAGACCGTAAACCGGACGGATTCCCCATACCAAATAGTAGCGATCTAGTTGGGAACGTTTATTGTGGAGAATCCCTAATTGTTGTTACCTATGATTTTCTAGGCCTCAATAGTTTTTGGTGCTAGAAGGAGGGCCACCAGTGCATGGCTAGCCGAGGAAACTCATTTCCTCGAAATTACTCCACCGGTGACAGTTCTGAAAGTAGTTTGTTTCACAAATCCACTCCTGAAGATAAAGAAAAAGGTTATCTATATCCTGTAGATAACAAAGTAGTTATCTACAATTACTAGGGCATATGTGAAGAAGATTGCAGGATTACCGATTATTCCTGTCTTACCCAGAAGAGAATATCAGAAGAAATATCGCCCTAAGTTAGAGTATTCAGTGTTGGTATAAGACCTTGAAGAGCTGGTAGAAGCATCCCTACAGGAAGTTGACTAGCCTTTGAATAAATTGGGTCCAAATTCACCTTACTATTCACCTTGTCGGACCCCTATTCAGTCACCACCTCATTCTCCACTCAAAATCATGGCTCATGTAAATGCAAACCAACCAAATCCACCACCTACTTGGAGGGATAGGTCACCATTAAACCTCACACCTCCCTTGCATGATTTGCCTCAAGATGTTAACAAAATTTTGCCTAAGTTTGACCCAAGTGAAAAAATTCTGGTAGATGATCATTTGCAAAATTTTTACTTGGATATAAAAGGACTACGAGCAGGAGAACATGAAGATGTAGTCTGTAGATTGTTTCCAAACACCTTGAAAGGAACAACAGCCTCATGGTATTTTTCCCTTCCTGCAAATTCAATCACAGACTGGGACACATTTGAGAGAATATTTAGAAGTAAATATGCAATTCAGAAAACTCATGCAACTTTAATGAAAGGTTTATGCACTTTAAAGAAAGAAAGGAAGGAAAAGGTGCATAATTTCACTCAAATATTTGTTTCTTATCTAAAAAAAATTACTACAGCTGATAAGCCATCTGAAAAATCTCTGATTGAGTACTATACTTCAGCTCTAGGGCTTGATTTGGCCATGTTTTCCAAGATATCAGTCAAACCTATGTTATCAGAAACTTATGAAGAAGCTGAGAGGGTAGAGGCTGAGATGGAGATCATAGAACATTATCCTGTGCAGTCGGGAAAAAAATCTTTTGGAAGTAATAAACCTTTATTACTGACTAAGCCTAAGGATGAGAAATCACAGAATTTTGAAGGGATATTGAAAATGATGCAAAAGTTATCCAACAGAGTGATAGATTTAGAGAGGGAAAGAGAGGCTCACAAATCATACAAGCCTTATTATAAGGAAAGGGAAGACAACAGTCAACCTAGGCCTCCTCCACATAGTCCTACAGCAATGAATTTAACTGATGTAGGCATGGATAATTTTGGTACTTTTCATCAACAGCCTCATTCTGAGAAGAATTTCCCTCAATGGATAAATTCTATGACGTTGGTAATGAATCAGTTATTGGACTCCAAACTAATAGAAATTGATAAAGAGGAAGAAAAGGACAATCAATCCACCGAAAAACATGAGGAGGATACTTTGGTTTTATGGGACTGTGTCTCATTGTTTGATACAAAAGAGGAAGGTTCTCTGAAACAAGAGGAAACATCAAAAACCAATGTGACAATAAGAAGTCAAGGTTTGTTAAAAGAAAACAATTCAATACTTCTGAAGATCAAGAAACTTCAGTAAAATATGAAGAAGATACAAAAGAACACTACAAATGTTAAGCTAATGGAATTTACCATTTCAAGTCAAGATCCAAAGAAAATTAACATACATGTTAAGCCTGTTGAAGATAAAATTGGTAATGTCAAGAGAAATATCAAAGAGCATGAGATGGGGTATGATATTGTGGAAGACATTAAAAATGCTAAGGAAAATATCTCATTGTTTGAAATGTGCAAATAATAATTCATTTCCTAAAACCATCTGCAATATTTTCTCCATGGGGGGGACTGGATAGTTATCTTTATTTGAAGCACGATTAAGGTTTCTAAAATCTACACAGAGCCTGATTTCTCTGGATTTTTTCCTTACTGGAACCAAATTCAAAACCCATTCTGAATGTCTGCTTTGAATATAATTTTAGCATCCAACAATTTCTTCACTTCACTCTGAATCAAAGGTTCCAGCTTTAGATGCATCTTCCTCAAAGGCTGTTGGTAAGGCTTGAGTCCAGCTCTAATTGGGATGACATGTTGTATAACATTTGTGTCATATGTTTTAAGCTCTTCATATTTCTAGGAAAAAACATATTTGTACTATTTGAACAAACTAATGAACTTACTCCTTTCACCCGGAGAATAGCACTTTCCCAAATTTACATATCTAGGTTCAGCTTCAGTCCCCAAATTTATTAGCTCAAATTGCAAGGATGAGCTATGAGTCTTGACATTCGTTGGCTTTCTGAACTTGTTGTTTAAGTCAAAAATTCATTCCAAGGTTCTGACTCCCTTAGGAATAAAATTCCCAAATTTTAATTCTGCTTGATGTTCTTCATCATCTATTATTGCTCCTTTAAAAGTATCATCATTCATCAAGCATTCAGAAATTTGTTGGTCATCATCAAACACCTATAGACTGGTGATCATATCCGGAATAGAAGGCCTAGAAATTAATTCAATAGAGCATCTATTATTAGAAGGTACTAGCCTTGCAGCTGAGGTAGCTAGTAAATCAACTGATGCATTCTTTAATCTAGGAATGGATACAATATTGAATGCACAAAATTTTATAAGCAAATCCCACACTTAATTTTGATAGGCTTTTAAATGTGGTGAAATACAGTGTATCTTATTTCCAATTTCCTTAACAACAATTTCAGAGTCTCCATATACTTTCATATTTTTCACTTTCAGTTCAATTGCCTTTTTCAGTCCCTGAACTAGTGCTTCATACTCGGCTGTATTATTCGTACATTCGAACTATAATCTACAAGAAAGAAAATGTTTTTTTTTCTTTGGATCAATCAGGACACAGCCAGCTCCTGATCCTTCCAATGTTTTAGATCCATCAAAATAAAGGGCCCAAAAACTATCTACTTCTATTGAACTTGAATTAAAAACTATATCTGAAACTAAATCTACTATTTTACAATCAATCTCATCAGCCCGTGAAAATCGAAGGATATCAGACTGGGTGTCAGATATATTGCTGGCTTCTTCAGCTTAGTAATTTCTCGGTTCCAATTCAATGAAGTAATTTCCCAACACAGAGTTTATCGGCTCATTTTTCCCTCCAACTAAGTAACATTGTACTTCATCTAAGGCTCCCTTAATATTTTTATCTTATTGGGACTTCCCTTATGAGGAAACCATAGATGTGACCAATATAATATGAAGTATCCATCTAGCATTGTCGACCAGTCTCGACTCAAAACCAATCCATAAGCATCTGGAATGTCTACTACTACTATATCGATGTAATAACATACCTTCTCATTTGCAGATAAGCGAATTAGAACATCCTCCATTTCTCCTATTACTTTCATAGTTCTCCTGTCTAATTGAATAACCTGCCAAGTGGATGGTTTAGGCTGTCCATTAATTCTCTTGCAAACTGAAAGTGGCATAACATTGATTGATGCCCTTGATTCTACTAAACAGCTGTGCACATTATAGTTGAAAATCTCAAAAGTTAGGAGAAATGGTGGGGTTCTAAACTTAGACTTTCCTCCCACACTTGCTTCACAAACTTCTTCTTCAGGTTGGTTGTTAGTGGGCAACTATTCTTCTGGTACTTCAAGTGCTTTTAACAATTTTTCTTTCTACTAAGGTACATTACACATTTCAAATAATGAGATATTTTCCTTAGCCTTTTTAATGACTTCCACAATATCATACCCCATCTCAGGTGCTTTGAGATTCTTCTTAACATTATCAACCTTGTCTTCAATAGGCTTAACAAGAATGTTAATTTTATTAGGATATTGACTTGTAATGGTAAATTCAAGTATTTTATCAGTTGTAGTGTTCTTCTGTATTTTCTTCATATTTTCTTAAAGTTTCTTGATCTTCAGAAGTATTGAATTGTCTTATTTTAACAAACTTTGACTTCTTGTTGTCACACGTGTTTCTGATGTTTCCTCTTGTTTTAGAGAATTTTCCTCTTCTGTATCAAACATTGAGACATGGTCCCATAAAACCAGAGTATCCTCCTCTCTTTTTTCTGTGGATTGATTATCCTTTTCTTCCTCCTTATCAGTTTCTGTTAGTTTGGAGTCCAATAACTGATTCATTACCAATGGCATACAATTTATCCATTTGGGGCAATTCCTCTCAAAATGTGGTTGCTGATGGAAGGTGCAAAAATTATCCATGCCTACATTAGTTAAATTCATTGCTGAAGGACTGTGTGGAGGAGGCTTAGTTTGATTGTTGTCTTCCCTTTTCTTATAATAAGGCTGATATGATTTGTGAGCTTCCTTTTCTTTTTCTAAATCTATTACTCTATTGGATAGCTTCTACATCATCTTCAACATCCCTTCAAAATCCTGTGACCACTCATCCTTAGGATTAGTCAGTAACGTTTCTTACCTACAATAGTCTTTTCTTCCAACAGCACAGGATAATTTTCTATGCTCTCCATCTCATCCTCTACCCTCTTAGCTTCTTCATATGTTTCTGCTAATGTAGGTTTGACTGATATCTTGGAAAACATGGCCAAGTTAGGCCCTAGAGATGAAGTATAATATTCAATTAGAGCTTTTTCGTATGGCTTATCAGCTGCAATAAATTTTTTATATAAGCAGCAAATCTTTGAGTGAAGTTATGCACTTTTTCCTTCCTTTCTTTCTTTAAAGCACATAACCCTTTCATTAAATCTGCATGATTTTTCTGGACTGCATATTTACTTCTAAATATTCTCTCAAATGTTTCCCAGCCTATGATTGAATTTGTAGGAAGAGAAAAATACCATGAGGCTGCTACTCCTTTCAGGGTGTGTGGAAACAATCTACATACCACATCTTCATGCTCTCCTACTCGTAGTCTTTCTATAGCCAAGTAAAAACTTTGCAAATGACCATCTACCAGAATTTTTTCACTTTGGTCAAACTTAGGCAACATTTTGTCAAAAGCTTGAGGCAATTCATGCAAGGGAGCTTCCAGGTTTAAAGGTGACCTAGCCTTCCAAGCAGGTGGTAGAGGTGGTTGGTTTGCATTTACATGAGCCATGATTTTGAGTGGAGAATGAGGTGGTGACGGAACAGGGGTATGAAAAGGTGAATAGTAAGGTGTATCTAGATCCAATTGATTCAAAGGTTGGTCAACTTCCTGTAGGGCTGATTCTACTAGTTCTTCAAGGTCTTCCACCAACACTGAATCTTCTAATTTAGGGCGATTTTTCTTCTGATATTCTCTTCAGGGTAAGATAGGAATAATCGGTAATCCTCCGATCTTCTTTGCATATGCCCTAGTAATTCTTCTCGTATCCTCAACCACTTCATTATCTACAGGATACAGATACCCTTTGTATTTATCTTGAGGAGTGGATTTGTGAAACAAACTACTTTCAGAACTGTCACTGGTGGAGTAATTTCAAGGAAATGAGTTTCCTCGGCCAGCCATGTACTGGTGGCCCTCCTTCTAGTGCCAAAAACTGTTGAGGCCTGGAAAATTGCAGGTAACAATAGTTAAGGATTCTCCCCAATAAAAATTCCCAACTAGCCCGCTACTATTTGGTATGGGGAATCCGTCTGGTTTCTGGTCCAGCTACCATAGGTCAAGTAACAAATTAAAACGTTTTACTGTTTACGGCCCGATCCACCTTATATTTTTTTAGTTTTTTGTGTTTAAGTTATGGTGTGCAAGTGCCTATCTAAAATGAAAATTGATAGTGATAATGAGGAGTGTCACAATGTGATGAGCAGTTTCTTACCTCTCGTCTTAACTCTCTCGCATCTAAATCACACACAGCAAGAAACTAAATTTAACTAACTAACCTATCCCTAGGGAGCAAAAAATTATAAGTTATCAATTAGTAATGTATTTATGTGCATGTATTAAGAAAAATTATAGATAGATGTTATTTATTTAAGTACACATGAACATTAATAGAAATATGGACAACAAGATAGCTTATTGTTTATGTAAACCTTCATTACTCACAGTGGAAATTTCACAAAATAAACTATAAGACATTCATAACATAAACAGAAATGCAATGAGTTAGAACTATCTCACAGTTAATGGACATAAGCTGAAAATGAAATAGTTCACATTCAATTGATCCATAGCAAAGCATTTGGAACATTCCACCAAACTTTCTCCAGCAGAAACTTGTAATTATTTATTGTAAAAGGAAGTAGTTCTTCTTACAATATACTCTCCAAAATTGCTTGGGAAAGAAGTCACTTTCTACATATGAACTCTCCTACATTTATACAAAAAAGAAAAACCCTTGGGCCACCCCCAAATGACTTTTGGTCTTCCCCAACCTGTCGATCCAAAAATTTTGTCTTGTAGTGAGTGCTCATAATTTATACAATATATTACATTTTAAATCAATATTTAATAGAACACTTTATGAAGAGGGGCCCGCTTGGTCATGTCTGAACTTTTTCCATGCCTGGGCCTCTGCTACTATGCCTTCAAAATCAGAGGGTTCAAGAAAATGGATATTTATCTCATACTTAGCAGCCTGATTCTTAACTACTTCTATTCTCGCCGAAATCAGGCACAGCTGGTCTTCTAGTAAGTGGATACTTACTATTGCATGGGCCACCACATTCTTTAGAATCATTTCATCTAGATCCTTGACTTGTTGGATCTCCTGTTCATCTTCCTGATACCTATTCTATAGATGTTCTATGAACGGCTCATGTTCTGGTATCATATCCAATCTTTTTTCTGCAGAAACCTGGAATCTATTGTATGTTACCAGCACTCTTCTGCAGTATTTTGCACATGCTCCTCTCGTTTTCTTTACAGTTTTCTTGAATTCTTCCACAGTATTGATTGCAAACTCCAACAAGTCAAAATCCTGCTTTAAAATCTGTTGATCTTTAACCGGTAGCTCCGTAGTGGTTTCCTCATTTGTCTCTATCCATACTATTCTTCCCGTTAGAATCTCCAGAATCTCTTGAGATCTGTCCACAAAATAACATGTGGTGTCCAAGATTTCTTGTAATCTACTATCTATATGTAATATTTTACATCTTTCTTCCTCATACACATTTGTAGTTGATGGATTCTTCTTCTTTGAGCTAGCACATGTTCCTTCAAAGGCTAGACATCTGCCTTCTATTCACTGGCATCTTTCAGTGATGCTGTCAATGAAGCATTCTGTCCCTCCAAAACTACTACCTACATTTGATAATGTTTCTCTTTTTCTTCAGTGCCAGTATTCTCTGATTCTAACTCAATGACCCTATTTTTCAACTGGACCTTCTCTACACTTAGAGTTTCGTAGGACACCTGGAGGCTATCTTTCTCAGATTTCGATACATGATGCTCTAGCTGCAGCCTTTGCAATTCTGCTAAGCTGTTCTGAGCATCTTTTTCCATTTTTTCTGCAGAAATTTCTAAACCCATCTTATTTTCCTGTAGAGTCTGGAATTCTGTCTTTGAATTCTGCACTTCATTCTGCATGTTCCTCTTCAACTTATTGCCTTCATCTCTCTCTTTCTTCAATGTCTCTCTTAATTGAGCTGCATTCTTTTTGGACTGCTCAAGATCCGTCATCAGCCTATCTACATTATCTTTAGTAGCTTGGGTTAGTGCTACCCCAGCTCTCGCTGTCAATCTCAGATATGCATCTATTCCATACACCATAGTCTTATCAGTGATCATATTTCCTTATTGTCCTCCTATTTCAACCTTTTTCTCGGTTCTTTTGACAATCATTTTCTTCTCTTTGTCATAGAAAATGGTACTGAAATTAGGTATCTCCTCCCCCTCTTTCTACATGAAAGGTATCAAATTAATTCCATAAAACACATCTTGCCCTTGAGTGCTGCCAGAAGTTGCAGCAGGCTCCTGGGGATGAGGATTATATTGTCCATTCTCTTGATCTATATGATCATGTTCCTCCTATGTATCTATCGGGTCAGTAGTCTGCTGATATTTTTTAGATCCTGTTAATCTCAGAACCTCACTTTCATCTTGTCTTTTCTTTACTTAAGCTTCTTCATTTCTCTTTCTCTCCTCCTCTTCCTTCTTTGATGCTTCCTCTGCAACTCTATTTCTTTCTTCTTCTTCATTCTTTAGCTAGCTTTCTACCTCTTGTGCTAGTCTTATAGCATCTTCTTATCTCTTTCTAGATTCTTCTTCTTCAGTTGTCTTAGTCTTCTGTACAGTTTTTCCTTTCCCGCCTATAGTAGTGATTTTCTGTTTAAATCTCTTCTTTGAGGCAGTCATATTCTTCGCACTCATGAAGGTTTCTTCATCCTTGTCCCAGAAGTTAGTATACTCAAAATGAATGTTTACCTCTTTGCAGTGTTCTGCTACCCTATTCTGGGAGTCATTCCTGTGAAAGTTCATTTCACCAAAATGGAAGTGTTCTAGCTCCTGCACGAATTCTGCAGTCTGTTTTACCTTTGAAAACTTATAACTCCCTAGCCAGAAAGGTAAGGCAAGAAATGTTTCCTTTTTATGCTTGAACAAAAAACTCCCCACACCATCAAGATATACCTGCCTGAATGTTTGTTTATGCAGCACATAATCAGTGGCATATTTGGGAAGTAGAGAAGGTGCTCTGGAACCCCCATACATTCTTACATACATACCTTCCTCAGTTAAATAGTAGTCGCCATATTCCTCAACGACCTTGAATGCCTCTTTGGACATGTAGTCGCATTTGGTCAGGAAAATAAGAGTGTACAACGGCATAATGAAATGTTCACATATTTCTCTGTAGTAACTATGGTATTTTTGTGCCCACAGTGATTTGTATGCAGTGTATACCGGGGTCCTATCCCTAACCCAATTACACCTCAAGGCTAGAAAAGATTGGGTACATAGTATACAATCAACTAAAATAGAGCTCATGTAGAACTCTGGCTTCTTCTATGACACTCCTCCCAAGGATGAATATATGCATGCTGAGAGGCTATTGGACAATATTTTTGCCCAATTTAATATGGTTCCTTGAGTGGCCACATAGAAAATAATTGGTATCCATCCCAATTTGAAACTTTTTCCGTGAGCTCTCCCAAAAATTCTATTCAACATCAGTGCTATAAATATGTAAGGGGTCCGGAGAGTGGCTGTATCATATTCTCCTGATGGCCTGGTTTGAAAGTTCTTCCCTGGTATCATCATTCTCTTAACTATTTCAACGAGGTCCAAATTTGTCTCTTTCAACCAGCTTTCAGTTAAGTAAATTTGAGTAGGAGGCAAGTGATATGCCATTGAGACATAAGCAAGAATGTATGCAGCGTATCCCTATTTGGCAGTATTTTCTAGGATCATCATAGTTACATCTGACCTAGGAAGAATCCAGTCGATCACCTCTGAGCATGGGAACAACTCAGGCCTTGTGACTACCTTCATAAGAGTCGATTTCTCGATACTTGCATAAATAGTCAGCTCTTCAAATACTGCATCAGGCACATTCTAATTTACAATCATCCTGTATATTTCACCCCATTTATAATCTGGCTCTACCCCGGTGGTATCTTTGGTATCTTCATATATGTATTCCACCTTGGCGATGATTTCAACCTCTGGTTCTCCCTCAGCAATAGGAGCCTTCTTCTTTTGTCTTTTAGACATATCTCCTTTGCAACAGTTACCATGTCATAAACACAGTATGTTCTTAGACCATTTGAGGTTTTAGTAAGTGTTTTAGTTATGAAGAAAAAATGTAGCAAACTATTTACCTCTTCCATATGCATTCTTAAAAATAAACTATACAAAGTATTAATGCATAAAAGAAAATGACAAGGCAAAAGAAATCCTCTTGATCCACCGTCTGCAACTAAAACACAACCTTGATAGAAATCTCATTATTTAATTCGGACTGCATTCGAAATAAGCTAACTCTTCAATAAACATGAACCACACTATCAATAAGGCTAATCCTCAGATTGTGAGACCCTATACTGTGATTGAAATTGTGAAAATCCCCGAATCAATCAAAAATTATAAAAAAAACCTTCGACGTCCACAGAAAAATAGTAAACGTATATAAAAACTAAAACCATCCGCAGACAGCCATAAACAACCCCAAAATAGGTGGTGCAGACAGCGTAATGCTTGTCTACATCAACTACTTAATCTTTGAGACAGGGATAGAGCATCCATAACGGATCAAAATGCAGGCTCAAAAAAACCCCCACCACCAAAACTGTCAAACTAACTGATATGCCTCATGCCACGAGGATAAATATTCATTCTAATGGATGACTACACAACTACGGGTAAACCTAACCAGGGGAAGACCCTAGTTCCCAAAACGACCAATAAAATCAAGAAAAAGGAGAAACCATGGTTGGCCTACCTGGAAAAAATGTTGTGCAGTCGGTGGGATGACCCAAGAATCTCCACAATAGCAAGCCGATCAAATGAAATTTGGACAGCTGGGCACAGTGGTACAACTCAATCAATGCGGACCGAAGCGGACGTGTTTTTCAACCAAAGATAATAATAAAAAATACTTAGCCTCTATATATAACCCTTGGTAAAAATAAATGGTGGGAAAAAACCCTATCGATGAGCGGAACTACTAAGCATTGGGTTGATAGTTCACTAAGTAGCTGCAACGGCAGGTGAAAAATAGACTATGGGCTCCGCAATCAAATAGAAACTTCGGTGATCAGAGGCTCTAAGGCTAAATTTTGGTGGCATAAAGGACAATGCACTTTCGCAGTGTCAGAGAATCAAATCCAAGCGTTGTCGTGGTTTCGGTGAATCCGAGTACTAAACGCTGCCATAGTCATGTATCGAAGATCGAAACCACTAAACGGTAATGCGTCGGCAGTTGAAACACTAAGCGTCGGGTCATATAGTCTGATCGATAGTCGCAACGATGGATTCACAAACAACTATGGTTCCATGACAAAACACAAGCCGTCGGCAATCGGAAGTTCTAATTGCTAAAGGTCAAAACCTTAAACCTGAACGTCTCCACCATGTCAGCGCTGCAAAGGACAAACCCTCCGATCAAAGTCAAAAAAATTTCTGATAGCGAAAATTAAATTCATTGACAATCAAAAGGTCAGAAAAAATAAAGGCCATGGAATCGGCGAGAATAAGAAATTTTTGTCAGGATGTTCACCATTTCCCTTCTGAAACGTCGGCGGCATAGATAACTAATGCCCCGACTCAATCTTCAACTGACTTCCGACAGCGACCAACAAATTAAAAAAAAAGTTAAGTGTTCAAAATAAAACGAAAGGCTTTTCGGCTGGGCGACAGAAATATTAATTCATTTAACCTTCGAAACAACGGAAAAAATATTCAACCAATCATCCGACTTCCCAAAGGTCAAAAGTAATCAACAAACTTGCTAGACAAAATCAAAAGGAGGGTCCAAATTTTTTTAGAAATTTGGGAAAAAGGTTGCAGCTGCAACAGGAGGCGAAATTACTTGCTCTAAACACCCCCCTGTAATTGCAGCTTCTTGAAGCCCAAGCATAACCAAAATGTTCACAAACTTAGCTTATGGGAAAGGCTTCATAAGGATATCAAAGACCTGATCATATTTTTTGTAATAAAGAAGTGATATAATTTTCTCCTATACCAATTGTCTCATATAATGAACATGGAGTTAAAAATGATTCATCTTTCTATGAGCAAAAATATTATCAATGGATTGAATAGCACCCTATTTATCACAATAAATAATGGTAAAGGCATGACCAAGAAACCCAAGCTCGTCAAGAAGATGACAGATCCAAACTTCCTTTGTTCCTGCATTGAATGCACCATGATACTCAGATTATGTAATCAAAAGGGAGACTACCTTTTGTTTCTTACACGACCAAACCAGGGGTCCAGAACTTAGTCAAAATATATATCAAGAAGTATACTTTTGGTCATCAATGTCACCACCCCATTCAAAATCAATTTTCACGACTAGTGGGTAAGATTTTCGACAATACTTGATACCAAACTGATAAGTACCTTTAATGCAATGACAAATCCTCTTTGCAGTCTTCGATTGGATTTTTCAAGCATCCTACATGAATCGAGAAACCACACTAAAATAAAAGGAGATATCTAGCTGATTGTGCATCAAGTAAATCAAGATACCGACCAACTATCGATAAAGAGTATCATCGAAACATGGAGAGTTGTGGTATTTCGACAACTTTACTCTCAAATGATAAGGTTTAGCACACAACTTATAGTCATCTATATTAAATAGTGTTTAAATATCCAAGGAATATTTGGGTTGAGAAAGACATTTACCATCATGCATTTGTAAACCTTAAATGTGAAGACATAAATGCAAGAGACCAAGGTCAATCATTTCAAAAGTATCTGCAAATTGATTTTTCAGACCCAAAATGAGATTGAAATCATTTCTAGTTATGGTTAAATAATCAATGTGGAATGCCACAATTAAAGTATTGTTGGGATATATTACCCATCTAGACATTAGGAATAAAGCATTATTTTTTTTCCCTAGTACATGTATCATGTTTGTTGACTTCCTAGTGCATAGTCCTCATCATTCTAATTATCCCATACTATTGTTTGTCATATTTTCCTACATTATCCACATATGCACCCTCTTCCATGATTTTAGGACATGTTGAGTCATCCTCCTAAATTTTAGGGACCTTAAGAAATTTCCCTTATTTCATGCATTCTAGGATGATATGAGCACCTATGACCACTAACAGTCAACTAAACTCCCTCATGTTCCCTCTTGATATTTTATCTACTAATTTTAGCATGTAAATCCCTCATGCACCCTTTAGGTCCACCTACAATCAGTTAATTGGACACATATTGGGAGATACAATTGACACTCATGTCTAGAGATGGGAATCTACCAAAATAATCCTTCCACATGCATGGATTTCAAATTCCTCCTAAGGCTCTCAAATTTCCTTATTTGTAACATATTTGGATGTTCCACATATTGTTGTAGAACATATGAATAAATGTTCAACTGGAGCTCCTTCTCTTTGGTGAATTTTCTCATATTTCTTCTCAATTTTTCGATGCATCTCTGTGAAACTACGTGTGTATTATATTTGTTTCTAGATCTAGTGTGTAAAATGTCACATGGTATGATGGCTTTGTTGAGAAAATTAGTATTCCATTGTGTTTCTACAGTTTTTTGCAAGTGTAGTTGCTTCCATTTTTGCACTATCAATAGTGTAGGATCCACATAATTCCTGGGGAAATTTCCTGCAGTAATTTTGGTTTCTCCAAAGTGGTATACCCAGGTGTGATGCACTCCTAAATGTGCATACTATTGAAATAAGACATCTTTGCAGATATTTTTTGCAGGATTACTATCACTAGGAGAACAACAGTAGAAGCAATAAAGCATTCTTCAACACTGTTACTCACTCCATTCAACTATTTCTAATGGACCAAGATCAAGTCCTTGTTTGGAAAACAAGATAATCTAAGGGTTCAGTAGTTGGAGATTGAGTCAATATAATTAATTCCTAGTAGCTTCAACACCATAGATGATTACTTCACCAATTTCAATTCAATGGTCCTCCAACTCAACCAATGTAGCATAGAGAAAAAGGATGATAAAGTCATTTTGTCCATCCTATCAAAACTAGCTCCAGAGTACTCAATATTTGTATCAACCTTCAATCCTACATAATTGGTAGTTCCAAATTGGAAGATTCCTACCTGGAGCACATTCATGGAGTCTCTCACAAAAGAGAAGGAGAAATTTCTTCAAATGGGAGCCATCAAACCATCCAAGGACCATGCACTTGTTTCCATAGAAGCCAAGAATTACAATTAAGAAGAAGGCTAAGGACAAGAAGAAGCCAGAATAGAATTAGAAGGAGAATACAAAACCATTAGAAGAACCTTCAAATTTAGAGAAGGAGAAGTAAAATATGAAGGATAATACCAAATGTACATATTGCAATAGGGGTTTCCACACTCAAATATCATGCATGAATAATACCATTGATCTTATGGCACATCTTCTTGAGAAAAATACTATTCCTCTTCCTGAAGGTGCAAGGAGAAAAGAAGTTGGATTAATATTTGAAGAAAAAGAGAAATGGCATGCATTGATGGTTGGAATTTAAAAGTCCCCTTCCTTCATCATTGACTCTGGCGCATCTAGAAACATGTCTACATCCAGGGACTCCTCTCTACATTCAATCCCCTTTGGCGGTCCTTCTATATTCATGTGTGATGATTCTAAAATTATAGCAAGAGGTAAAGGAAAACCAAAAATTGACTATGGGTGCTTCATGAATTCTTTTTATGTTTCCTCATTGGATGCAAATCTTCTCTTAGTATACCACATGAAACATGCAGGATTTCCAAACAAGGTTGTGTTCACTTATGATGATGCAGAAATTTCTGAGATCTCTATTCAAAAGGTCATTGCACTGGGTATTGCAAGTCATGATTCAAATATCTATGATTTCTCCCACGTCCTTCCCTATTCAACACCAAATTAAATCCTAACACATGAAAATGAAGTCAGTAGGCTATGGAATGAGAGGTATTGTCACCTCAACTACCTATATCTACAAGAAGTGTATGGTTGATGGCCATCCAAACATCAAATTCTCAAGTGACATCTGTCAAGGATGCATGCTTGAAAAACATCTAGAGCACAAATTTGAGAAATGAAATACATGGAGAGCCTCCTTACCTATCGAATTAATCCATAGTGATTTCATTGGACCCATTCCTAATCCTTCCTTGAGTAACGCTCATATATATCTTGACATTCATATATGATTATTCAATATATTATTTGGTCTATCTCCTCAAGTTCAAATCAGAAGTGTATGAAATTTTTAAAGGTTTTTTAAGGATTTTGTTGAAAACATTTCTAGAAATAAAATCAAGGTGTTTCACACTGAAAATGGAGGGTAGTACCTGAAAAATTATTTGGATAATATTTGTGTTAATGTGGGAATATGAATGCAACACACTATTCCCTGTACACCACAATAGAATGGTGTGGCAGAGTACAAGAACAGATCTCTGAAGGAGATTGCCACATGCATGCTTGAGTCAAAGTCAGTATCTTCAGGCCATCAATTGTGTGACATACATCCAAAATCGAGTTCCTCACAAGGATTTGAAAGGAAAGCTTCCATTCGAAGCTTGGACTAGGAACAAACCTAATGTGTTTCACTTTCGAGTATTTGGTTCCAAATCTCAGGCCGTGATTCGTCCAGAACAGAGAACGGCCTTACAACCTTAGAGCCATGAATGCATTTTTGTTGGATATGCTAAATATGCTAAGGGATACAAACTATTGGTTTTTTTTACCATGAGGAATTTCATTGAGAGAAGCGTATAGTTTAAAGAAGGTCCTTTGCAAGACATCCAACAAGATGAAGCAGAAAGCTCGATTCCTCCTCCACTACTTGAAGATGAGCAAGAAAGTGAAGCCTCCTCATATGATAGTTCAAATTTTTATGTTGATGATGAAGATGAAGATGTTGATCCAATAGATCCAACTTCAGGCCTAAATGGGCTGAGAAGACCATTGAAGCAAATGGTAAATTTTTTGGTGATATAAGAAGGACAAGATCACATTTTCGTAGTGCAATCCTTTCACTCTATGCTACCAATCCACTTCATCCTAAGAGGTATTTCATGATGATTGGATTTGTTCCAAAAAATTTTGATGAGGCTGTTAGGATTTATAATCCTCCCTTGACCAAAATGTCTATTCGATTATTTTATCCTAACTTAGGAGTCTTTATTTAATTATTGGGTCCACTTGGCTTAATGGGGCCATATGTACCAGTTACTAGAGTGTGGGGAACACCGATAGAGGCTAAATTCCACTGACTGCACTTGCATGCATTAGTTTAGGCACATCCTAGACCAATCCCTACAGTTTAGGAGCCACTGGGAGTCTCGACACCAACCTCCTTCAGTCAGTTGGAGTTGAAACTAGTTAAGCTTAGTTATTTTCTATTTACTTTCACTTAGATCACAATCAGTTCAGTTAGCACCAGTTATGCATGGATGCATGTGGATAAGGTGCCTTTTCTCACCTACCACTTCAATTAGACTGAGTTAACTGATTTAAACTGATTACCTAACTGGATTTTACATTGGGATTTAACTACTTGGACTCTGATATTGATTGAGACACCTTTAGTTAGCTAGTCAGTCAGAATTAGTCACATCCAGTTGGGAGATTCGAATTCATGCCTAATTATTCGAATTATTTTCCTATGTAACACTATTGTAACACCAAATTATGTAATGAACATGATACTGTAATTATCTGAGCTATACTCATCTGTTTCCTTTGTGGTTTGATTTTTTCATTGTGTATCTTCATTCCTCTTTTATTGCATCAATAATTTGGACTCGTTGCTTGATGATATAAATGGCACAACAATTCTAACATTGTATCAGAGCTATACTCATATGTTTCCTGTGTTGTTTGATTTGTTCAGTGTGTATATTCATTCCTATTTTACTACATCAATAATATTTGACTCATTTCTTGAATATCTAAATGGAATAGCAATTCTAACATGGTATCAAAGCCATTTCAAGAAAGCTTCATGTCTGTCTACTCTCCATTGAACACCAGAAGCAACTGGGTTTCCATAGAAGTCCTGCAAAGAGTGCCTTACTTCCTCTGAATTTATTCAAAGTGGCGGTGCGGGCATGATGGACCCTGAGAAAGTGTTCATGTCGAGAGGGAAGGCATGATTATAAGATAGTTGGAATATTTTTTGGTTTTGTAGTGATATTTTTCAGGTTCAACTTCATATGGATTCGATATTATCAGTTCCTCTTCTTACTCCATCCAGAAGATATCTAGAATGGAAGTTCAATATGATTTCTTCTCTAAAGAGACAAGGTCTCTATGAGGTATCTATTGGACTTGGTAAAGAGTCTTATGAATATAATAATGACTAGCTAAATGACAGTGATAGAGCTTTTGGAACAATATGTGTGGTCGTTTCTCCAAGCTTGCGCTACCTTATTGATTCTATAGAATAGCCAAAAGATCTCTGGACAGAACTAGATAGAACCTTTGGGAAGCACAATGAGGATTATTATAGAAATTTGGAGAGAAAATTCAGAACCACAAGAGTTATTTATTTAAAAGTATTGGCCTTTACTCTCTCTTATGAATTTTTTCAAGATGAAGAAGAAATAGAATCTTCCACACAATCAATTCGAATTGAAGAAAGTCTCCTTGAAGTGACTCCTTCTCTTGCTGCTCCGAAATTTTATGAGATATATGATATTTCATATTATCATGTGGATGATCCAAAAGAAGAAAATTGAATATCTGTAATTGAATAAAATATCTCCTTCCATTCTATGCAAAAATTCTCCAGTGGTTCTTCTATTTTAAATTGTGTGCATAGTTTACCGGTGAATGCTCCAAGAAAAGGAGAGGAATTTGATTTATTTGTCTCTAATGATGTTTTTAGTGTGCAGATAAGTAAATGTTTGGATATTTTTGAAATAATATTATATTTTAGGAGTGATCCATTCACTCTCATTGATCTAGAGCTTCCATAAAATTCCTACATGATTGCATGCACAAATACTCAAGGTTTTGAAGGAGAAAATTGTGCATCTACCATCTCGGTGGAGCACACCCTTGGATATGATATGAACCTATTTGGATCTGATATTATATTATTTGGATCTGATATGATATTACTTGGTTCAAGCTTTCAATTTCATGATGCTTGTAGCTGGTCTTATCAAATTTGGTTTGAAAAATCAAGTACCGCAATTCTCCTTTGAAGTTGTTGCTGGTGATTTGATGTCAATATTCTTTTATGAGTTTAATGATATTATATTTTATGTATCACTGTATATTTTGGAAATAATATCATTCTTGAGGAGAGATCCATTAATCCTCATTAATCTTGAGCTTTCAAAAAATTCCTACATGATTGCATGCACCAATACTGTGGTTTTGAAGAATGAGAAAATTGTGCATCTACCATCTCCGTGGAGCACACTCTTGGATCTGATATGAACCTATTTGGATATAATATGATATTATTTGGATCTAATCTGATATTATTTTTTTTAGGTTTTAAGTTACAAGATATTTCAGTAATGCTTGTAGCTGCTCTCATCAATTTTGTTGTGAAAAATCAAGTATCGCAAGTCTTTTTCAAACTAACTGCTGGGGATTTGATGTTAGTTTCCTCTTATGAGTTTTTTGATATTATATTTTGTGAATCATTGGTTATTTATGAATCTATATCAAATTATGGAGCTAAAGAATTCGCTCTCCACAGTCCTTGGGTTTCTCTACCTATTTATTTGATCACATGCTCATCTCCTCACAAAACTAGTAAAGATGGAGACATTCTGCATTCACCTGGACACTTGATCCTAACACTTGGGGATGATTTTACCTCATGTGGTTTCATGTTAAAGGCTTCAATATATCATTTTATTGGGTGTTCATCACATGGTTCTAATTATCAAGCACTTTTTCTCTCTTATTAGTTGATTTCAGTTGCTCTACATGGGTCTCTTTTTCATCTTGCAGTTGTCTATATTCCTGATTTAGTTGACCACATTATTCTTCTTCCAAAGAGGAAGATTCATTCAGACATGATCATTTATTTTGGATTCAGTGGTTCACATGCACAGATTTAGGATGTTGTTGCACGGAAGACGGAAGAACTAGAATACTACTTTGTCGCTGCTCAGTGCTACAAATTATAGCAAAATATTTTGCAATTTTTTAAATTGTATTGCTTGATCCCTGCTTATCTTGAGGGGGGGGTGGGGGGGTTCCCATGAGGTTTCCCCTGTTTCCTCAATTTATTAAGAATCATTTTTTATCTTTTAGATTGTATATGGGTGACTTATGGCCTTGTTTCAAGGGCCCACAATTTTTCAAGTTATGTTTCGAGGGGGGTGTTACGATTTATAATACTCCCTTGACCAAACTGTCTATTAGATTATTTTATACTAAATTAGGAGTATTTTTTTAATTATTGGGCCCAATAGTACCATTGGGTCCACTTGGCCTAATGGGGCCACATGTACCAATTACTAGATTGTGGGGAACACCGATAGAGGCTAAATTCCATTAACTGCACTTGCATGCATCAGTTCAGGAACCTCCTAGACCAATCCCTATGTTTTGAGAGCCACTGGGAGTCCCGACACAAAATTCCTTCAGTTAGTTGGAGTTGGAACTAGTTAAGTTTAGTTATTTTCTAGTTACATTCAATTAGATCACAATAAGTTCAGTTAGTGCCAGTTATACATGGCTATATGTGGATAAGGTTCCTTTTTTCACCTACCACTTCAGTTAGACTGAGTTAACTGATTTAAACTGATTGCTTGACTAGATTTTACATTGGGAGTTAACCACTTGGACCCCGATATTGATTGAGACATATTTAGTTAGATAGTTAGTCAGAGTTAGTCACATCTAGTTGGCAGATTTGAATTCATCCCTAATGATTCAAATTATTTTCCTATGTAACACTATTGTAACACCGAATTATGTAATGAACATGATACTGTAATTATCTGAGCTATACTCATATGTTTCATGTGTGGTTTGATTTGTTTAGTGTGTATCTTCATTCCTCTTTTACTGCATCAATAATTTGGACTCATTGCTTGATCGTCTATATGTCATAGAAATTCTAACAGAGGCCTCTCAAGATCCAATATAGAAATCTGCAATGGATGAAGAGTATCATTCTCTTCAAAACAATTAAACTTGGGCGCTAGCTCCATTTCCTCCTGGAATGAAATGTGCTCAATGAAGTGGGTATATCAGACCAATATGGATTCATATGGGGTCACATGCAGGTACAAGGATCGACTAGTGGCTAAAGGTTTATCTCAATTCCAAGAACTCGATTACACATATACATTTTCTCTTGTAGACAAGATGGAATCTGTTAGATTGGTTTTGGATATTGTTGAGTCCAAGCGTTGGGAGGTGCACCATATGGATTTCAATATTTATTTCCTCCATGGAGATATTGAGGAGGATATATACCTATAGTATCCATAAGGATACACTCAATATCATTCACTTTTTTGTAGACTGGAGAAGTCTCTTTATGGGCTAAAGAAGGCTCCTAGAGCTTGGTATGCTAATATGGATTCTTTCCTTTTGTAGCAAGACTTCCAAAAATGAAAATAAGATACGAATATGTACGTGAAGCATAATGGTGACTATATATTACTCATTTTCTTGTATGTATATTATTTTTTGATCACAAGGAGTCCATATACAGGAATTTCTTCCATTAAATCTACTTTGCATAGTTCATTTTCAATGACAAACTTAGGTTTGTTGAATAAATTTCTTGGACTTGAGATAGCACAATCTATTTCAAGTATCAAAGTATCACAATCCAAGTATACATCATATTTTCTTAACAAGTTTCATATGTCATAGTGCAAGCCAACAACATTCCTCTTCCTCTATGGTGTCATTCTTGAGTATGGTGGTTCTTTACCTTTGGTGAATAGTACACTGTATGGATAGTTGATTTTGGAGTCTCATGTTCCTCACACACACTCACCCTAACATATCCTATGTAGTCAATGTTGTTTCCAGATATATGCAAGAGCACCATGAACTCCACTGAAAATAAACAAAGAGGATCTTTCACTATGTGCAAGGAACCAAGGATTATGGTATTCACTATATTGCTGAATCTCCACTTGATCTTGTTGGGTATACTAATTCTGATTGGGATAGCGATAGCTCATACTGGGAGTACAGTTATAGTTATGTGTTCATTATTTTTTTTGGTCCTATGTTCAAGCAAGAAGAAATCAACCATTTCTCTATCATCTGCTGAAGTTGAGTATAGAGATGTTGCCAATGCAACAACACAATCCATTTGGTTGCAAGGAATTATGTCCCAATTTGGGATTCTCTCTAGTTCTCCTATTGTCATCTTTTGTAATAAGAAGAGTGCCATCAAGATATCAACAGATTTCGTTCATAGGAAAAGGACCAAGCATATTGAGATCCACCTGCACTACATCAGAGGGTTGGTGCACGATCACAACATTTCACGGCATTATTGTCCTTCTACATAGCAGGTTGTAGAAATATTCACAAAGAATTTTACAAAAAATAATTCATATTAGAGCACTCCTTGGGGTGAATCATTCCATGGTGAAGAAAACTTAGATAGTCTTTTATGTCCATTTTAAGGGGGGAGGGGCGGGGATTCATTCCCACTGGGTTTCCCTTCTTTCCTCGGTTCATATGGACAAATAAAGTCAATTTTATATAAAGGGTTACCTTTGGCCTTTGTTATTAGGGCCCTATTTTGATTTTCTTCACATATGTTAGACTTAAGGAGGGTGTTGTAATATATTTGCTTCACTTAAGTTAGTATTAAGTTAGGATTTGGAGTCTATACATATGATCTATCATATGACCAGGGAACCCAAATCCTCTAAACTAGACAAGAGAAAAGAAACTATAATAATAATAATAATAATCTTGATTGTAAACAATTTGACAGATAAGAGGGCCTTGATATCAGTAAAATCGATGATACGGAATAACTTAACACTAGACTATCGTCATATGGGGATAATTTTCTATATTTATGAGTCCTTCAATGCACATTCCATGGGAAAACAATTATTCATGCACATAAAAAATCATGCATAATTTTGAAGTTTCCTTTTATTGACAAATTATTTTTTTTAACTAACAAATATCAATGCCATGTGATATGTTCAATACATTATGATTCAAAGATAATTTTTTTATCAATATTTATGTAAAATTTTGAATTACAACATGATCTAGAATCTAAAAGAGTCCTCATAATGAAATAATTTGATAATGCACAAGCAAAATAGAGAGAGGAGGCAAAAAATACACCAATGCATGCTACCAATAACTGAAGTTTCTATTACATTCCAACATGTAAACATGTGTGGATAATAATTATATTACATTACGATAAAATCATTAACCTTTGGAGGCATTCAAATGGTATACATGTGGCAGGCTTACATTGGACCTCAAAACCCCCCTAGGTGGACCAGTAGGCTTCCAAATCACCTTTAACGGTCACGAATGGCTCATGTAAATGTTGGGATGGAATGGGTGTTCACTAATGAAGGTTTCCTAGGCATGGTTGATTGCATGGTAGAGTGGGAATGGCTCTAGGTAGTCCAAAAGGGGCCAAAAGAGAAAATAATAGCCAAATACAATGCATGAGCACCCCTAGTCAACACAAATCCATGTTTTAACGAGTGGCAGCACCACAAGGGACCAAAATGTCATACATTAGGGATCCTTTCCTCCTTATTGACAAAAGTGAGGGTGTTGTGTGTCATTAATGGTCCAAAACCCCCCAACAACATTAGGGAGACATCATAGGCCAAGGTTTGGACTATCAAGCATAGGTAAAAAAAATGAGACTATGATACTAGGTGGTATGATGTTATAACACCCCACCTTAATCCATAATTAGTGTTACCAAATCAAAATTGATGCCTTTTCAACTAATTCTTAACTCACCTATTACATTTTTTTTATTAGTCCATATAACCAAGGTAAGGAGGAAAACCTCATGGGAATAAAACCTCCCCTCTAAAATGGACATGGAGAAAAATATGAAGTGAATATCAGTAATCATGATGTTGCAACCACCCCAAGGAGTGATCTAATATAGGTGAAAGTACTCCTAGTTAAGCTCTTGGTTAATATGCGAGCAGTTTGCTTTGCAGATGGACAATATTGCAATGATATCACCTAGACATGCACTAAGTTCACAATGTAGTGCATGTGAATATCAATATGATTTCTCCTATGTATCTATAGTGTATATGTGTATATCTTGATTTCAATTTTATTTTCACACCAAATGGTAGTGGGTTAATCAAATGAAAAACCAAGTTCTCCAAGAATTCCTTGCAACCACACACATTGTGTAGCTGCATTCACTGCTCCTCTATACTCGGTCTCAACTTAAAATAAGGAAATAGTGTGTTGTTTCGTACTTGTCCAACAAACAGGACCATTTGAATCCATGAATACATAACATGAAATGGAATTTATGTCAGTGCTATCTCCATCCCAATTAGAATCAATAAATCCTACTAGTTCTAGTGGAGAACTAGTTACATAGTGTATCATGAAGTGTTTGGTTCCTTGCACATAATGCAAGATCCTTTTGTAAGCCTTCAAATGGATCTCATGATTCTCCTCCCTATATATAGAAACAATACCTACTTCATAATCCAAATCAGGTCAATATTGTGTGAGGTACAACAATCTCCCAACTAGTTGTCTATACAACGAGATGTCCACCAATGTAGATGAACCAAAATCGCCTAGTTTTACTCCTGAAAGGAAGGGAAACTTAGAAAATTTACATTTAGCCATTTTGAAATTTTGTAATAGGTCCAAAGCATAATTTTATTGGATGACCTTGGTAGTTGCATCAGATTTCTCAATCTCCAAGCCAAGAACTTGTTTCAACAATTCTAGGCTAGTCATAGAAAATGCATTGTGCAATGAAGACTTAACTGAACCTATATCAGCAATGCAAATTCCAGTGATCAAAATATCATCAACATAGAGTAAAATTATCATAATAGATTCATATAAATTCTACAAATACACATTAATATCATATTTTCATCTTTCAAAACCTTGTTAGAGAAGAAAGTTGTCCATCTTGTCATACTAAGCTTTAGGATCTTCCTTGAGGCCATAGGGAGACTTCTTCAACTTGTAAACAAGTGAAGGAACATGAATGAAACCTTTAGTCTGATGCATATAAATATCCTCATGAAGGTCACCATGAAGAAAATAACTCTTCACATCCATATGGTGCACCTCCCATTTTTTGGATGCAGTAATGGCCAAAATTAGCTTGATTGAGTCCATCTTTGCCACCGGTGCAAATGTCTCTATATATTCCAATCCATGGAATCGAGAGAAGCCTTTGGAAACAAATATGGATTTATAATTCATATAAGGACCATTAGAATCCATTTTGGTCCTATACACCCACTTACATTGCACTAGTTTCCTCTTGGAAGGTAGAGGAACCAACTCCTAAGTTTCATTGTCTTGCAACGACTTGAAATATTCTTGCATGGTTGATTTCCATCTTGGGTCATGTTATGCTTCTTCATATTAATTTGGATCATATCCAACCATCAGAAAAAAAAACTCTCTAGAATATTCGAATCACAAGTGGAGAATGCATTGTGAAACTGAGATCTATTCTTTCTAGTGTCTAGTGGATATCCTACAAGATCACTAGTTGCTTGTATCATTTTCTAAACCCATTTTGGCCTTGTGGGAGAGTCATGATTTGGACACATGTCATTATCCTCATCTTCCATATCATAACCAGAAATACCATAAATGGAAACATCACTTACATCATCATTAAGTGGAGGGTGTGAGCAATTCCCCTCTACTAGTTCAACCTCTTGTATAGGATTTTCTCCGAACTAAACACTTATCTCAATAAATGTTTTATGAGATGAGGGATCAAAGAGCTTGTATCCCTTTGCATATTCAGAATATACAAACAATATGGGCTCCTTGATTTTGGGCTGCAAGGCTTTTCTCTTCTCAAAGATTTATGTGGAACTCTGTTTTGAAAATATGCAGCACAATTTATGGCGTCATCCCATAGTGTATGAGACAAATACTTATCCTCCAACATGCAAGTGGCCATCTCCTTTAATGTTCTATTCTTGTGCTCTGCCACACCATTTTAATGAGGTGTGTAGGGCACTGAATGTTGCATTTGAATGCCACTCTCTTCACATAGTTGTTGTAGGTTCTTATTGACATGTTCCTTTCCATTATCAATCCCTAATACCTTTATGTTATTCCCACTGAATTTCTCAATGTAATCTTTGAAATCTTTGAATATCTCAAACACTTCATATTTCAACTTAAGTAATAACACCCAACAATATCTTGAAAAATCATCAATGAATGTTACGACATACCTTGATTTTCCATAGGAGGGTATGGGAAGATTTCCTATCATATATGAATGGATCAACTTGAGGACTTGAACATCCCTTCTTGCCTTCCCCTTTTCATACTTGCACTCTGCATGTTTCCCAACAATGCATCCCTTGCATGCTCATTTGGAAAATTTGATGCTTGGAAGTCCTTCAACCATCTTCTATTTGCTCAAAGATTGAAGATATCTATAGTTGAGGTGTCCAAACCTATCATTCCATAGCTTACTGATCTCATTGGCATGTGACAGAAGCACATTTGATCAGGAGTAAGGAAGAAAGTGTGAAAACTTGTACATCCTTGACCCATGAGTAACGAAGAAAGTGTGAAAATTGTACATCCTTGACTCATGATCTGCAACACCCACTGCAACCACTTTTCCAGTGGAAACTTCAGAAATTTAAAAATCTTATTGAGTGAATATCATTCTCTTGGAAAAACCTATGTGAGTCATTTGGAAGATAGAGAGTAGGTTTGTTGCAATCTCTGACACAAACAACATAGTGTTGAAGTAACCATTGTATAGATTGATCCTACCAATCCCTTTGGATGGGATTTTTGAGCCATCTCCCATGAGAATGGATGGACCGCCATATGAATAAAGGGACAACAAGGATTCTTCTGTAAAATCTATGTGCCTTGAGGAACCTAAATATATGATGAAGATACAGAAGTGCCAGCCACCAATGCATGACATCTCTCCTTGTTTTCAGAATTTGAACCTCCATCCTTCTTTTTCTCCATATAGAAGAGGAATGTTGTTCTTCTGAAGGAGTTGCACCATCATGTCAATGGTTTTATTCATGAATGCACTCTCATGGTGCTAACCCTTGTGACAGTAAGTGCATTTCGACTTCTCTTTCTTCTTCCCTTTGTCCTTCTTGGGATTCGAACCCCCATCAAAAGATTTGGGTTTCTCTGTGTCTTTCTTCTTCGCTTGTTGCTTCGAATACTTGGGAACTTTCTTTCCCTTTGCTTGCTTTGAATATCCTACTCCAAGAGCTTGATCCTTGGTAGATTTGATGGTACCCATTTGAACCAACTTGTCTTATTCTTGAGTCAGAGACTCCATGAAGTCTACCAAAGATGGCATTCTCCAGTTTCGAATTTTGGATTTCCTGAGTGAAATGTCAAATCAAACACTAAATATTGAGTTCCTAGCTTTGAAAGTATGGGAAGAATCAATTGCTCTTCCTTCTTCTCATTTCCAGATTGTTTCAGTTGAAGAACCATGTATTTGAACTTGGTCAAGAATTCTTTGATTGTCTCGAAATGGGTTGGATTCAAGGTGATCAAATCATTCTCAAGTTGATGGCCTCTCACTTCATCAATCTTCCCAAACAATGACTCAATCTTGAGCCACACTTCATTTGGATTTGCGATACTGTCAAAATGAAACAAGAGATCCCTTGAAATACTAAGATGTAACATCCCAAACTCTTCATCCATTCTGTTAAAAAACTTGGACTTCTCAACAACTGAGTTTGGCTCATTTTCTGTCCCCATGCTAACTCTGTAGAGACCTCTGGATCTCAGCTAGATTACCATCTCGGCATTCCACTTGAAGTAGTTTAATGGAGTGAGCAAGGTGACATGATATTTCTCCATTTGTTGTTGTGTACTAAGTGACAAAGAACTACTAAATACCCTGCAATGCAAATTCTCAATCTTCTGGAGGAGACCCTAGATTTCTAAGTCGAATCCTATAAACTCTATGAATTCAGTTTGAAGATCCTTGAGATCTAATACCATGTAAAAATAAGATCTATAGCAGGATATAGAATTCAAAAGAGTCCTCATAATGAAATAATTTGACAATGCACAAGAAAGACAGTGAAAGGAGAGAAAAATTACACCAACGAATGATGCCAATAACTGAAGTTTCTATTATAGTCCAACATGTAACTATGTTTGGATCATCATCATATTCCATTAGGATAAAATCGTTATCCTTTAGAGGAATTCAACTGGCATACATGTGGCAGGCTTACATTGGACCTCAAAATCCCCCTAGGTGGACCAATATGCTCCCAAATCACCTCAAACGGTCATGAATGGCTCATGTGAACGTTGGGATGGAATGGGCGGTAAAAAATGAAGGTGGGCCAAGCCTGGTGGAGTGGGAGTGGCTCTAGGAAGTCCGAAAGGGTCCAAAAGAGCCAATAATAGCCAAATACAATGCATGAGCACCCCTAGTCAACCCTGATCGATTCTTTAAGGAGCAGAAGCACCCTAAGGGACCAAAAGGTTATAAATGAGGGAACCTTACCTCCTGGTTAACCAAAGTGAGGGCGTTGGGTGTCATTAATGGTCCAAAAATCCCAACAACCTTAGGGAGACATCATAGACTAAGGTTTGGAGTATCTAGCATAGGTAAAACCAAATGATACTATGGTCCTAGGTGGTATGATGTTCTAACAATTTAAAAAGAAGAGGTTGCACTATCAATACTCTTTTTGGCATATTCCATGCAATTATATGGACTTCATTTTAAATAAACACCCAAATGATCACAACCAAACATGATAGTTTTATTGTATAAATTTAGTATACTTATCTTGGATTTTGATTTGTAAGATATTGTGAGGAAACTCTTTCTTCTTAAATTTACATTGCTCCTTATAATTCTCAATTCTTCAAACAACCATTATCATCGAAAACCAAACACCATTGTCTTTATTCAACCATGGGGATTTTAAGACCATGAACACTCTCATACCAATTGAAAGACATAATGAAGAATTAGAAGATCAATAATAGGTAAAAATATAATCACTATACCACATACTATTTACATGATAGTACAATGTTTAGTACCATCCTATGATAACCACCTTAATTGGTTCACATAGTTAATCATATGTTACTTAGGATAATAAATACATCATAAGATAAACATAAGATTGTTTAGGACTTAATAATTAGGAGCATAATTGCTAATAGATGATAGCATGCAATGGTTGAATTAAACAAGGATCAATTTGTGTGACAATGTGACTTATCATGTAAGGTTCAACATATTAGATCTAATAGATAAACACCTACATAGCCACACAAAAGATGAAAAGGTATTTACATAAAATATTCACTCTAGGTTTATAGATTAGAAAATCCCAAAGGGAAAATCCCCACTAAAAACACTCATTGCATTTAGGTTTTTACATTACAAAGGTACATGCATCATTATATAGGGTTTAGGCATATCCATATAATAAATCATGACTCTAGTAATTAATTACCACCAAATTACCTCAATAAAAACGAATACTAACCCATTAACAATCTCATGAACGAGAACCAATAAACTACATGTAGTACAATATGAAATGTCCAATGATACAAGATTAACTAATTAGATTGACAATTCATACTAGCAAATCTGAAAAATCCTAATTTGATAGACAAGGGAAGTTTTTTCACTTTTAACATTGAATTATGTCATAATGGAGATCAATACTTCAACCTCCAACATAATCAAGACCAATTCTTCCAAGGGGAATTCTAATGTGCCCCTTAGATGTGTATTTTGTCTTCAACATGCCTTTCCCATATTGTAGTGACATAAAACCAAACCTCCATTGGGTGCCATTGCAACGGAATCTTCACTTACGATAAGTATGCATTCATGTATGATAGTTGTACACATATATATAACGTGACTCATACGTTAGATACAATGTGTCATTTCTTATTTCTTATGTGTCATTCCTTATGACTCATACATGAGATACAATGTGTCATTTCTTATTTCTTATTATCATATATATGTGACACCCATTATAAATAAAATACACAGCCAACGATTTATTTTCCAACATAGTAAAGACCAACGATATGCCATTTCTTATTTCTTCCTAAGCGGACTTTTGATAAGCTTCTTGATGTGATATTTTGTCTTCAACATGCCTTTCAACACGCCTTTCACATATTTTAGTGTCATAGAAACAAAACCTCTATTCCGTCCCATTGCAATGGAATTTCACTTAAGATAAGTATGCATCCATGTTCGTATTTCTACCCCTCTATATATATAATGTGACTCATACTTTAGATACAATGTGGCATTTCTTTTTTTCTTATTAGTCTTTATTATGGGCTAGGGGGACTATTGTAATTGGTTTGCCGCTGTCAATACATGTTGTACTTTTTTAAACAAAGTTACAGATGTGCAAAATATTGAAATAGCTATTTGATCTAATAAAAAAATCTAACACCACCATTTCATCGAATCAAAAACTTGGAGGTGTTATTTAGCCTCAAATCGAGGCGGACGAGTAATTCTTCATTTGAAACTTAGATTAATTGATATATGAATTCATGTATTTATTAAGTTTATAGTTTTTTTTAATAATGCTAGCAAACTTTAAATTAATTGATATATGAATTCATGTATTTATTAAGTTTAGAGTTTTTTTTAATAATGCTAGCAAACTTGCTAGCATTAATTCGAGACATTAAATATTAGAAATACTTTGAAATAATACTTTCTTTTTCCATGTTCCATTAGGCACTGCATACAATCTATGCATCTGCATGTTAGAGGTGCCACAAGACTGGAATGGCATGATGGCACAATTCTCTTCAGGTGCCACCAGACTAGATTCTCTTCAGAATACCATTTTGAGGATAGCAATTGCGCAATCTTCACATGCTCCCTGGTTCACTCTATGACAATCCTCACAGATTTACCCCACCAAGGTCTCTATCATGCTTTAGTGCTGAGGGATAAATAGGAGGACAGTAGGAGAAGAGGTCCATTTATCTACTTTCTTGGCTATTTGTCGGAGCACAACATCCCACAAAGCCTTCGACGAGGCCTGGAAGGCGGGTGGAGGTTATCTCCATCCCCGCTAACTCCTTCATTCTCTGCATCATCATACTTTTTTTATCCTATTTTTGTTTCGGAGCCAGCCAAAGCCCCCGCCAACTGATAGTTCTTGCACTAACGCTAAAGTGGGCATTGGTGTCGAGCCTGTTGACGACCAGGACCATGTTACAATGCACATGAACTTAGTCTTCATTAACTTCAATTTCCCCAGTTTTATCTTTACGGGATATTTCAAATCCAATGGAACGTTGCCTTGCTGTGGCTGAGCATTGAGCATGGAGACCATGCTGTTGGTGATCTGAACGCCTCTCTTGGTGATGGTGGTGTTCTTGTGGCCCTGGTAAAACGCCAGCAGGGCGCCCGTGCAGATCTTTGTGCCGGAGAACACCTAGCTTATGCTATGACACAAAAATTCCACAAGATGGCAAAGAAAGAAAGACATGTTGAAATGCAAGAGAACCTGGGTAAAAGTTGTTGGGTCATTAAATATTTCGAGAATCATGGCAGTAAAGATTTCCTCAAACCATAGACTACAGCACACGCATATGTTGACCACACATTCCACTACAGCGACTTGATCGCTATCTTTGATATCTATCTTTAATTTTCTGAATCATTTTAGTTTTATATAAACATGAATGCAAAGTTCTATTATTAACAGGTGATAGGTACTTTCAACATCCTACAAATTTAGATGGAAATGAATTCGCCACAGGTGAAGGGTGATTTCAGCAGATGACACGTTAGGCATGGAGATGTATTCATTAATATTAATATGGTGTAAACTAAATCTTATATGTTTTGAACCATTTTGTCAACTTCTTTTTCTTGTCAAAACGATTTACAACCTGCTACCTCAGATCAGTGAACTCCATTAATTACAAATGGAAAACATTTTATTTTATTTTAATTATGTAAAAGATAAAATAATATGTTACTCAATTATTTGGTAAAACTTCAAAAATTAAATAAAATTTTCATTTATTAAACTTTATCTATATATATATACAAAATTCAATATACTATGATAAACTATAATTTAATAAGAAAAAATTAACTATATAAATAAAAAGATGAAACATAGCCTTACCCATAGCAGGCCTCGAGCTCGAAACCGCTTATGGACGAAATGTGGGAGAGGGCTTCTTTCCAGTTTTCAAGTGTTTGGCGGTCGTATATGCCTTTCCGTTCATGAATAGTCAATGCTTCAACATACCACCCGCTCTTCCGTCGAAGCTCCCGAGGCTTTACACCATAAAGGACTGGAATAATAGTCACCCCTTACTTGCTTATAAGAATAAGCTCATCAAGACACCATCTTGACTCGGCATATGGAGAGGATAAAATAGCGATATGGAGAGACGTGGATCTGATAGCACCTTCAATCTGAGGAGTTGGAAACTCTCCCTCCTGTAATTCTTCCCTATCCACAAAAGGTCGCAATCTGTGTGAAAGAAGGCAATGATAAAGGTGGCTCACGAACGTGTTTTTCAGGTCTGGGCCGCGATGATTCATAAAAATATTACTGGCTTCTGTGGACGAAATTTAGAATGTTGATTCTCCATTTCCACTTAATGAATCAATCCCCTGTATATAAGCAAGTTTTGTCTAGTGCTATAGAACACAACAAAGGATCTGAAAAACACGGAGGTGGAATAATTTGATTTTGTGTTCGCCTCGAAGTTCAATATATACGGTTCGGGCACTAGAATTGTCATTCAGGTGAGTTATCCTTAGGTAAGTTGACGCGGAATCATTTTCTCTCTTGACACCACGCTACTAAGAATAGCTTCATTCGCAGAATCTTCTACAACATCAATTGGCATCACCAGAGGTGCATCCTGTTCAAATTTAGGTGATGTTGTTCAAATTGGAATTCAGGTAATGCTCCATCCATGAGCTATATCATCCCTTCACGTCTAGGAAAAAAAATCACTTCCAAAAATACAAGTAGAACAAGTAGCTTAGTGTAGGATCTGGTGAAAGTTATTTCTCTCTTGAATCTAATATGACGGAAACAGGTCGTGGTAGCGCTCCTTCATCAAATATATTATTTTATTTATATATAACTTAAAGGGACTCACACTAACCTTTTAACACTATCGGCATTTCAATTAAGTCGACTTTAATAAATGATTTTTTGATACATAATATTGCACATATTTAATGTTATATATGGTTTCACAATAACTTTTTTTTGCATTCAATTAAGTTGACTTTAATATATGATTTTGTTTATATATCATAATTATGCTCATATTTAATCTTATGATATAACTTAGCATATGGGTTGATGAAAAAGCTATTTCCCACGAATTAAGGATATAAATATTCTCTAAATCGAAGGGGAATCATGAATGTGGAGCCATGTTCGTTGTTTCCTTGATCATTTATAACTTAAATTAATTATATATGTAAAGTACCACTGAAAAGTCATTAACGTGCAGCAAGCCAAAATATTAATCACCACTTAATTTATAAAAACATAATTGTAAAACGGGTAGCACATGTTTGGTTTAGATTATGCATTAAAAAGACCTACCGAGCTTCATGGCAAAGAAACAATGGCAAGTTCAGTGCAGAAGCAATGCTTACATTCACCTTTTCACAATAACTGCAAATAAGTCATTTTCCATATGGTAAGGCTTATCCTCTCCCTTTCAACCAATAAAAATCTTCATGAAAGCTTTATTGAAATCTTCATGAAAGATTTCCTATTGTGGTTCAAGATGCCAGAGGTGGTTGGAAGGTGACCGTTGACTTTTGATTTCTATAAACTCGCCATCATATTCAAAACTACCATTCAAAAGAGTCGTCAATTCCAACTGAGCAAACAGTTACAGAATCCTAACTGTAACCGTAACCCTAATTCTTTACATCTATCATTGGCTTTTGGCACTATAGAATCGGCGTCTTTAAATCTGTCGTTGGAAACCCTAAGTTATTTTTGTTCTCTGTATCCAGCGTTAACGCCTAAGTATTTTTTGTTCTCTGTATCTAGCATTGATGTCCGAGACTAGGAATATTTTCTATGCCTCCATAATTTGCATCATGAAGCGCTAAAAGACTCTTGTAGCAGTCTCAACTTTCTGAGATACTGCTTCCAAAATAAAATGATCGAAATTTAGACCATAACATTCTTCCCAATTCCTCCCATGCCGTAAGTTTCATCAATATCGATGCAAATACAGAAATGCCACTGAACATGTTTGAAAATCTTTTTACCAGCAGAGCGAAGCCATCCAATTCCATACAAATGAATTGATGGCATCAATCTCAGATTTTTCAGCTTTATTTTTCTGGATCATCTAATATCTTAATCATCTGATGCATTGCCAAGTGAGCTGCATGGAAGTCAATGTATCTGCAAACTCTTTCTTTTTCTTTACAACGAATGTATACGTAAACTTTTTCTTTTTCTTTACAACGAAATTATTCCTTCTACTTTTGGAAGGCAGAGTTAACTTCAAAAATTTACAGCTAACCAAGCATTATTATACTCCTGAACTTATAATAAAAAGAGACAGAGCCCGTATACAGCACATCCTGCAGTTTTGGTTCTTTTTTGACATAAATGCTATTGACAATAGTTAATTCCATGCTTGACATGCATCCAACATCCAACTGATTATATCTAATACTAAAGCAGGGACTTGCTACCTTTAGCAACCCCACTTGTTATCTTGTTATCATATATATGTGACACCTATTATAAATAAACAACCAACGATTCATTTTCTCATCTCTAAATTATATGGCAATGTAAATGGGATCTTAAAGTTAAAGCATTGGTGCACTATCATTCGAAGTGATCAAAATGTAGTTTAGGACAAATGTTAATGATCAATTTAAAGAGATTTAGAGAGGTTTAATGCTCCCCAAGTCTAGGATCATGTTATTATATAATGGAAAATAGGTGATCCATTGATTTCAAGAATCTGGATTATGCTTTCTTTATTCGGCTTCTTTGATGTTGACTTTACCACTCTCATTAACCATATTTTTACATTCTAACTTATATAAATAAGCATCGCTCTGCTCTGTTAGTAAATGATAATGATTTTCTTGCTAACAAGTCTAGTGAGCACTCTTTATTAAAATTGAGCTTTGCACAATTCTTCTTATAGCATGAAATGCAAGAATATCCTACACACTTTGATCTAATACCATGCCATTGCTTATGGATCATTCTTCTATATCAGACTTAAATAAAACAATTTCTTATTTTTTTTCCTTATTTTCTATTTTATAGTCATCATTATTTTTCATTTATGTTATTTATTCCACTTACTTGCCATAAATTAAATTAATACACTTTATAATTCATATTAAAATGCTAACCATACTAAGCTTCCCCTAGATAAAAACTATTATTAACAATATAGCCATTATAACTAACTCAATATTTTCAACTTGCTTGTTATATATAAAAGAAACTAGGTTGCATTGCCTTACCAGTATCCTAAAGATTGTATGGAAGTGTGTAACCAAGGTTTTGGTCCTAACTTTAATCAAATCAATAAACTATGAATATATGGATATGAATCGTTGTTGTATCTTATATATATATAGATCTCCATCAAGATAATACTAATTAGATATTGGAAAAAGGATGGTACTCTTAAGTAAAAAGATATCATTGTGACCAATGTGGTTTTTGTGTCTTAAATAAGAAGATATCATTGTGACCAATGTGGTTTTGTGTTTTAAAGTGACTAAGCTACATTGCTTTACTAAATTTCCCCAAAAAGCAAAGAAAAGTGTGACCACACTTACCAGAGTCTTAACCTATAAAACCCCTTCCAAATGATTCCATATCGAATATATGAATTTCAACATTTCATCTATATCGATTTCTCAACACTATTAGGTTCATATTACTTGTACTTAAATAATCACTCATGAATAATCCATTTTAATCACTCATGAATAATCCATTTTTCATATATAATTTAATATAACATTTTGGTGTTTCACTTTAAAAGGTTGTTACTATTTTTGGTGTTCTTAAAATGTTAACTCAAATCCAAAATGTTGAGTAGGGCATATCCACTTACATAAATGGTGTAAATTCATGTATTCAAATCAAATCAATGTATAAAAAATTCATTATTTTACCAACAAAGAATCTCATACATCAATTTTACATTGAACTAAACCATAAAATAATAATTATAATAATATAAAATATTTTTTCTTTCCAAAATATTAATTATGTGATTTTTTTTAAATACAAGTTAGTCTTCATTAATAAATATAAATAATAACTTCTTTTCCCCTTTTTACCAAAATTTACTCATTCAATGGTCGCATTATTTTGGCTATTTCGTCTTTGTTTTGTTTGTGTTTCTTTTTAACATAGTTTTAGCTTTTTTGAGTCATTCAATTTCAATTGAAAGAGCATATGTTTTTTTTGGAGCCCTTTAAAAATGAAGGACAATATAAATAATTGTATTTTAATTGAAAAGTATAAATTAACTAAACTCTTCACAATTAACATAAAAATAATATATTGAATTCATTAATAGACAATAATGCCAAGTCAAGGTAGCAATCAAGTTTATTTTCTCTTGTAACATAAAAACTTATTGCATAAACTTAAAAAAATGTGCTACGTACTGGTCAAATTCAAACCGGAGAGAGTGAAACCATCCAAGCTTGAGACATGTAAGAGTGAGATGAATTAGATGTCTAAGGAATACATAACACTAAAAAAAAATGGTAAAATTATTTAAAACATGCCTAGCAATGCAGCATCATTGAAGACCAATTCACCTAGGCATCAAATTTTGTTCTTGAACGCTTGTCAGTTGTCACAACCTAGTATAGGTATGTAGACGGTATGTAGACGGGATGGAGTAGAAATTTCAGCTTGACGGCCACCGACCAACCTTCACGCTTAACTAATAATTAAGCTTGACCCCAAACACCCGCCCAACCGTACATCAACCACCCAAGAGTCTAATAATTAATAAACCTCATCTTCTAGGAGCTAAAAAAATAGTAAAAACATCTATAAATCGATCAATTCAGAACTACATAAGGTAGACTTGTAACTTTCTCTTTTGCTTAATAAAATTCTGAGGAGCAGTCATATTTACTCATTTTCTATCTTATTGTATTTTCAGTTCTTGATTTTTACATTTTCTACCTACAAAATCATAATACTTTAAAAACTATAAACCTAATCCTAATCGTTAAAGGTCGATCCATATACACTTTGGGGGCTAGGAAGGGTTCAATTTTGAAGTTGCCAGTTTTCTACATTTTGGTATTGACTCGAAGAACCGTGTTTGCTACGTGTCGACTTGGAAGAGGAGCCGTGTTTGTTAAGTCTAGACTTGGACTTATCATCTTGTTCCTCTACTTCAAAACGTGTTAACAATTAAAATATCAGAAAATTGGTATTGACTCGAAGAACCGTGTTTGTTACGTGTCGACTTGGACGACGAGCCGTGTTTGTTAAGTCTAGACTTGGACTTATCATCTTATTCCTCTACTTCAAAATGTGTTAACAATTAAAATATCAGAAAAACCTACTAAATCAAACAAATAGTATGATAGAAAACCAAACCCCACAGTACACGGGTCAATCGACCAACCCACCACAAGCAACTCACTATCGATAGTTACACTGCCTTCATGCTCACGAAGCTGTGATACTTCAAAGGAAATGGCTGACGTTGACCTGTTCTTGACCTCAAAGACTTTGCCATATTGTTTTTCCAATAACATCGTTCTATTGTCTTCCTGGAAAAACCCTCCCAGTCTATACCGTCGCTGTCCCTTCCATGAAAATGCGCTCTTCCTGTAAAAACTCTCCTAATCTGTACCGACGCGTGGATATCGGGACATCAAATAAACAGAAAATCCCATTACTCCTTTTCACGGTATCTTCTATGGACTACAGACGACCTAACGAAAATAATTTCTTTGCGATGCTGTTGACTGGGATAGGATGAGAAAGGAAATAAAATGTTAAGTTGCAGCTTTCGTTCAATTGTATACACTTTTTTGAATCGTTTTAACACTAGCTCATTTTCGCTCAATCTGCTACTGCTATAAGGTAATCATTAACACCAATTCTGCATATCATCTCATGATCTTCTCCAGATGGAATTATATGATCCATCCTTACTTCTTCGAAAACTCCTCTTCCTTATCCTTACTGCCTTCTGTGTCTCTGTATTCCCCTGCTGCTTATGCTTGGACGCGCAATATCGGTATTGCCAAAATAGTAGTAAATGTGGGATGACAAATATCCAGTATCCTTTCGGTGTCGGAAATCGTGGATGCGGTCTCCCTAGCTTTCAGATAGATTGTGTGCAGAACTCGTCTCTAGTAGTCACGATTCATAGCCAGAATTACACAATACTGAACTATCCTCCTCCTCCTCATCACCAGCATCATGATCCTCCTCCTGATCACGGTCATCCTTTCCATCCTCCTTTACTCATTGCCAGGGGAGACAATTGCCAATTTTTAGACGACCCTTTTAACCTGCAGGTATCGTCTTCACAATACGAAAGTACCGTGGTCAATATTATTGGTAAACGGAAAAAGATTCTAAGCGTCTACAAGTGTGGTAAACAACATGAATTGGACGATTCATTAATGGAGCTCTCGAAATGTAATGCAACTATCTATTTGGCTTTGGACGACACTGAGCATACGATTGTGGGATGTTCTCTGATGAAAAAAGTATTTGTTGATGTGGGAGTAACTAACTGGCCCAATAATGACACAAACAGAGATGACAGTTGTCGATCATGCCAAGCAAGCGATGGAATATGTGGTTACAACATTTCGGAATCAGCTACGCCGTTCGTCTGCTACTGCAAGGATGGACCCCGTGCCCACGACTGCGCCGTCCACGGTATGCTCTATTTTAACCTTCTCCGGCAAAACAACTTGGAAGTTGGAACTACTTGTTCACTTAATAACATGTACTGAATTTACTCATTCAGTATCGTAAGTAATTGTTGGAAATACTAATTACTTATTGATCTGTATATCATTTATGGCCGTGTTACAGGTGAATTTCATCGAACGGCCATTATATTAGGTCAGTTTATTATTTCTTCCTATTATATTTTTCCGCGGTAACCTTAGGGTGAATTGATTTCAATTATTCTATAGACGGAAATCACATTGTTATGAATCTCTTCATTCCACCGCAGGTTGCTCCGTTGGAGGAGCTGCGCTGATAACGGTACTGTACTTAGCTTATCAACTAAAGAACATTAAACCTCCTCCTACCGGGGTTCGTCGACCTACAGATTTGCCTGCGCCTGAGATAGGCAATTTGCCAGTATTCTCTTATGATGCAGTTCGTCTGTCTACAAATTGCTTCCACCAGGAGAACGAACTTGGGGTTGGACGGTTCGTGTCGGTCTATCTGGGCAAACTTTGGGATGGACGAATTGTGGCCGTAAAGAGATTTTATAAAGATAACTCTACAAGACTCGAACAGTTCATCAACGAACTGAAGATATTTTCGACCTTGAACCATCCTCATGTCGTTCGTCTCTTTGGCTGGACGCCCGCAGATAGTCCTGAGCTGTTGCTAGTATACGAATTTGTCCCAAATGGAACGCTGGCTGATCATCTTCATGGTTATCGCAAAATCCCTGAGGGATTACCATGGAATACTCGGTTGAAGATTGCTATTCAAACTGCCCAGGCATTGGCTTTTCTTCATGACCTTGATCCACCTATATTGCATAGAGATGTGAAATCTTCTAATATTCTCTTGGACGAGAATTTAAATGTCAAATTGGCTGATTTCGGGCTTTGCAGGCTCGTGCCTTTGGATGCCTCACATGTCACAGCTACCATCCCACAAGGCACACCAGGGTATGTTGACCCAGAGTACTATCAGTGCTATCAGCCGACGGAGAAGTCTGATGTCTACAGCTTCCGGGTTGTTTTGGTGGAGATCATCTCTGCCAAAATAGCGATGGACATAAATCGGAACACAAGGGAAATCAACCTTGCTAACTTGGCAATAACAAAGATCCAAGAAGGGACCTTGCATGAACTAGTAGATCCACAGCTGGATATTGAAGTGAAGCATGAGGTGAAAATGATGGTAAGTGCAGTTGCAGAATTGGCCTTCCGATGCCTGGCGTCGGAGAGGGATGACAGACCGCATATGAAAGAAGTTGTTGCTCAGATTGAGGAAATCAGAAATTCGTATCCAGGTGAACAAGAAGAATTGGGATCGTTTTCCAAAATGAAACAGCCATTATCTCCAATCTCGGTGCAAGACAAGTGGCCCAGCACAAACTCCAGTCCCAACATCAATGCATAAATTTGTCCGTATAGAATAATCTGCAACTTTCAGCTTTGCTTAAAATTCAATCTATTTGGTTATGAGCTCCCCACCATCGTGCAGGAGTAGCTTTCAATGCTTCGTCTAGAGCTAACAATCTCTGCTGAACTGGTACAATCCCTTCAAATTATTCAATATCTCTAAGTCATTTAAACCATCAAAAATAGGAAGAGTACGGACTTCTGTGCCAATCCGGCGAACGGATTTTGTCAATCTAGCACATCTCCGCGTAGATACTTCGTATAACCGATTCTGCCAATTTTATAATGCTTCTTCTGAGTCCGACGAGCAAGCGCTGTCACTTCGCCAGCTTAAGTTACCTTCTGCAGTTGGATTGATGTAGTCTTCATGATTGGCAGTCAGATGATATATATTCTAAACATCATAAGCATAATCCTCCTCTTTGATTGGTTCTGTATATCTTCGTCCTTCATCTGGATCCAACGGTGCAATGACCCTGAGGCCATCACCCTCAAAGGGTCGGGATGCTAGGTGAGTGAAATCAAAGGTGACGGTCGAGGAATCAGGGGTGGAGATGGACGTGCCGGGGGGTAAGCTGTCAGGGCGTCACCGACCGTAACGTTTCCGTTTCCTCGGGTGTCCATGTCGGGGGGAGTCTGCTAGGGATATAGACTCTATTCCCAGATAACACTCTAATCTTAGTGTTGTTTTTTACTTTGTAACGTTTTATTGCTCTGATTTGATATGTTAATAATGTGAGCTTATTTTTAATATTAAGATAAATTAGTTTTATGGTTAAGACATTGGCCGTACTGATTCCCAACACGTTACGTTAATGGTAACATTAGACCATGTTCATGTTTAAGGAGATTTCCATTGAAATAAAAATAAACTTAGTTTGAAATTTGGTCAAAATTATATTGGATCAATGGAGTTGAAGATATTTAAGGTTAATAGAATACAAATTTAATGTAATGAGGATAAAAATACATACTTTGAAAGCTGGTATTGTAATATCTTGGTTTCAACCTCAATTGCATTAAATTATGAATGGTCTAAATAGTTTTAATAAAGCATGGTGTGGAGCTCAAGGAAAAGGCTCCACTATGGATTTAGTGTTCTAAGTTTGGGCAATTATGCTAGCCGATGGCACAATATAATTTTTTACATCATGTAAATATGCAATTAATAAAATACCCACAACTAGTTATGTCAATGCAACATTAAAAAGATGGGGGCATGATTTCACAAGGAATTGGGGGATATTCAAACAATCCAAATGTCAAAGCAAAAGCCCATAAAACTGTCAACTATCCATTTTGTTCTTTGTGCCCACTCATCCAAAAGTGGTTGAGTTAGTTAATACATGGGGATGGGTAGAGTATGGGAGTGAAATTAGATTTGGGAAGCCACTCATTTTTGGGAAAATGTGTTTTTGGCTTCTTGGGCAAGTAAATGCTGGAAAGGCATGCCCATCCTATTGTTCATCCATGAGTTATTCTCTCATGCAGCTCGAGCTCTTGTGCGTTTCCCTTCACAATTTCGGCTGATTTCTCCATTTTTTCCATGGCTGAAAATTCGTTTTGGATCTTGGTAAATGTTTCTGCAGCTGAGAAGTCATTTTTTGGGGTTGTTGAGTGTATGTGCACCCAAGAAAACCCGTTTTTGGTGTTGTTGAGTGAATACGTAGCAGAGATTTATGTTTTGGGGGTTTGCGAGGGTGTTTTCCCTTTCATCACGCAGCTGGGATTTGCTAAGTGTTTCCCTCCCAAATTTCTATGTTTTCTTCATTATTGTCCAAGCTCGAAACTCATTTTTTTTGTAAAGCCTAGTAGCTGGGAAGATAGATCCACATTTTAGGTATGAATGGAGGTTGCTTTTGCCTCTGTGAAGCCATTAAACGTTTTCTGAAATGATTTGATCATTTGGGTCATTTTTCCCCATTTGTCATTTTTTATTTTGGGTTCCAGGGTGTTTTTTCCATACCTAGAACTTGGATTTTGTGGTGTAGTGCATCTCTGTGCTGGCTTGGCTGAGTAAGTCCAAGAACCCATCTGTTATTGGGCTGACTATGTTTGGATGTGATTATTGGCTTGATTGTGGGTGTATAGTCTTGTTTTGTGTGATTCCGTGTCCCCTAGTTCCTTGTGGAAATCATGCCCAGCTCGAGGGTGGCAGTGATGCTAAGAGATTAAGGAGCACACTAGCCTATAGTTGAGTGGAACGCTGCAGCGACATAGCTAGTTGCGGGGAAGTTTCTTCTCAAGATAAGTATTCTTGTATTTAACTCTGCAATTGTATTTTCTGAACATAAATTATCATGAACATGTTGAATGCTTGAACATGATGAATGTTGCTTGTTTTATGAGTATGAAAAACATGAATGTGTTGAATGAAAAGTATTTGATTCTGCTATAGATTGCATTATGCAACTATAAATGTTTTATGTTCAATGTATTTTTATTGTTTATGTTCATGGGGCTTAGATTTCCCGATTAATGATAGCAGTGATGTTAGGTCACGTCCTCTCGGGCGAGAGGGGACATGAAAAGTATGATGGGTCATGTTTATAAAAATGGGTATGGTGAGTCAAGTTTATAGGATAAGTTAGTGGATTAAATCTTTTTTTATGAAAAAAATATTTTAATTAATTTAAAATTGTATTTGAATTGTAAATAAAATTAGTGTGTATTTAAATCCAAATATATAGGATGATCAAATTTAATATTTATGTAAAGAGGGTGATATAATTGGTTAAGTGTAAATTTTTGTACCTTTTTGTCTTGGATATAAATCAAGGAGATGTGATTTTAGACATTATTTTATATGTTGCATTTGATATATTATAAAATGAGGTGTTTTTTTAAGATGTTTTTAAATAAAAAAATTTATTTCATTTTCGAGGCATGGAGTTGTTTTTATTTTTATTTGATGTTATTTTGAGAATTTGGTGTATAATACAAAGTTTAAGAAATAACAATAGCTTCTATGATAAACTTATAGTTACTTTTTATTTCTATTTTTATGTTATTTGGACAATTTCATCCATAACACAAAGTTTAAGAAATAACAATCAAACAAGCGCTTTGATGGTAAACTTGTCAAAATGGCTCCTATCTAAAACTAGCCATTGGAAAATGAGGATGGAGGAAAACTCGTGATCACATAAAGGCTAAAGTCAATTGGGGGACCACATTAGAAAAGAAATCCACTCACATAGGAAGGCCATAACCATGATT
>LPNX010396748.1:475725-480725 GCA_001517045.1 Pseudotsuga menziesii | reverse complement strand
GGCCTTTCGATGCCTGGCATTGGAGATGGATGACAGACCGCATATGAAAGAAGTTGTTGCTCAGATTGAGGAAATCAGAAATTCGTATCCAGGTGAACAAGAAGAGTTGGGATCGTTTTCCAAAATGAAACAGCCATTATCTCCAATCTCGGTGCAAGACAAGTGGCCCAGCACAAACTCCAGTCCCAACATCAATGCATAAATTTGTCTATATAGAATAATCTGCAACTTTTAGCTTTGCTTAAAATTCAATCTCTTCCCAGATAACACTCTCATCTTAGTGTTGTTTTTTACTTTGTAACGTTTTATTGCTCTGATTTGATATGTTGATAATGTGAGCTTATTTTTAATACTAAGATAAATTAGTTTTATAGTTAAGACATTGGCCGTACTGATTCCCAACACGTTAATTGTAACATTAGACCATGTTCATGTTTAAGGAGATTTCCATTGAAATAAAATAAACTGATATTTTTAGTTTGAAATTTGGTCAAAATTATATTGGATCAATGGAGTTGAAGATATTTAAGTTTAATAGAATACAAATATAATGTAATGAGGATATAAATATATACTTTGAAAGCTGGTATTGTAGTATCTTGGTTTCAACCTCAATTGCATTAAATTATGAATGATCTAAATAGTTTTAATAAATCATGGTGTGGAGCTCAAGGCAAAGGCCCCACTATGGATTTTAGTGTTCTAAGTTTGGGAAATTATGTTAGCCGATGGCACAATATAATTTTCTACATCATGTAAATATGCAATTAATAAAATACACACAACTAGCTATGTCAATGCAACATTAAAGAGATGGGGGCATGATTTCATAAGGATGGGGGGATATTCAAACAATCCAAATGTCAAAGCAAAAGCCCATAAAACTGTCAACTACCCATTTTGTTCTTTGTGCCCAGTCATCCAAAAGTGATTGAGTTAGTTAATACATGGGGAAGGATAGAGTATGGGAGTGAAATTAGATTTGGGAAGCCACTCATTTTGGGAAAATGTGTTTTTGACTTCTTGGGAAGTAAATGCTGGAAAGGCATGCCCATCCTATTGTTCATCCATCAGTTTTGCTCTCTCACGCAGCTGGAGCTCCTGTGCGTTTCCTTTCACGATTTCGGCTGATTTCTCCATTTTTTCCATGGCTGAAAATTCTTTTTGGGTCTTGGTAAATGTTTCTGCAACTGAGAAGTCATTTTTTAGGGTTGTTGAGTGTATGTGCACCTAGGAAAACCCGTTTTTGGTGTTTTTGAGTGAATACGTAGCAGAGATTTATGTTTTGGGGGTTTGCAAGGGTGTTTTCTCTTTCTTCATGCAGCCAGGATTTGTTGAGCTTTTCCCTCCCAAATTTCAATGTTTTCTTCATTATTGTCCAAGCTGGAAACTTGTTTTTTTTTGTAAAGCCTAGTAGCTGGGAAGATAGATCCACATTTTAGGTATGAATGGAGGTCACTTTTTCCTCTGTGAAGCCATTGAAAGTTTTCTGAAATGATTTGATCATTTGGGTCATTTTTCCCCATTTGTCATTTTTTATTTTGGGTTCTAGGGTGTTTTTTCCATACCTAGAACTTGGATTTTGTGGTGTAGTGCATCTCTATGCTGGCTTGGCTAAGTAAGTCCAAGAACCCATCTGTTATTGGGCTAACTATGTTTGGATGTGATTATTGGCTTGATTGTGGGTGTATAGTCTTGTTTTGTGTGATTATGTGTCCCCTAGTTCCTTGTGGAAATCATGCCCAGCTCGGGGGTGGCAGTAATGCTAAGAGATTAAAGAGCACACTAACCTATAGTTGAGTGGAATGTTGCAGCGACATAGCTAGTTTCCGGGAAGCTTCTTCTCAAGATAAGTATTCTTGTATTTAACTCTGCAATTGTATTTTCTTCGTAAATTATCATGAACATGTTGAATGCTTGAACATGATGAATCTTGCTTGTTTTATGAGTATGAAAAACATGAATGTGTTGAATGAAATGTATTTGCTTCTACTGTAGATTGCATTATGCATCTATAAATGTTTTATGTTCAATGCATTTTTATTGTTTATGTTCATGGGGCTTAGATTTCCCGATTAAATGATAGCAATGATGTTAGGTCGCGTCCTCTCGGGCGAGAGGGGATGTGAAAAGTATGATGGGTCAAGTTTACAAAAATGGATATGATGAGTCAAGTTTATAGGATAATTTAGTGGATTAAATCATTTTTTTATGAAAAAATATTTTAATTAATTTAAAATTGTAAATAAAATTAGTGTGTATTTAAATCGAGATATATAGGATGATCAAATTTAATATTTGTGTAAAGAGGGTGATATAATTCGTTAAGGTGTAAATTTTTGTACCTTTTTGTCTTGGATATAAAGTAAGGAGATGTAATTTTAGACGTTATTTTATATGTTGCATTTGATATATTATAAAATGAGGTGTTTTTTTAAGATGTTTTTAAATAAAAAAAATTATTTCATTTTCAAGGTATGGAGTTGTTTTTTATTTTTATTTGATGTTTTTTTGAGAATTTGGTCTATAATACAAAGTTTAAGAAATAACAATAGCTTCTATGATAAACTTATAGTTACTTTTTATTTCTATTTTTATGTTATTTGGACAATTTCATCCATAACACAAAGTTTAAGAAATAACAATCAAACAAGCGCTTTGATGGTAAACTTGTCAAAATGGCTCCTATCTAAAACTAGCCATTGGAAAATGAGGATGGAGGAAAATTCATGATCACATAAAGACTAAAGTCAATTGGGGAACCACATTAGAAAAGAAAGCTACTCACATAGGGAGGCCATAACCAGGGTTGGAATTTGGATTCATCTTTGTCTGCCATACATTTTTTTTTTACGTTTTTGGTTCTAATATTTCCCATCAAAAAATGTTTTGTCTAAAATTATGACCTTCAACAATGAAGTTTTTATGAAAATCAACCTTTTAATAATGAAATTTTAATTTAAAAAAATTTCTTCCATAATAAAGTCTCAGTTGAATTTTAAGTTAAAATCTTCATGCTCATTCATATTTCATATTCTTGTAAGCCCACTTAGATATTTTTAGAAGAAAACTATGAACCATTAAATTTAATGTCAATGAAATAGACACAAAATAGATAATCAATAATTTAGACCATCTCTAAACAACCTCAATTTTTTAGTTGAGTGTGCTAACGGAAAAGTACTTAGTAAATATATGAAGTAATCCTAATCAATCATCATAAGAGTAGCAACTTGTTCTTCCATAATTGCATTTACTGAAGATTCTCTATAAAGGTTTCGCTGTAAAAAATTATTTTGTGTTTTTACTTTGTAGTTTCATGCAAATATTTTTCTACTTAGGAGTGACATACTTATTAAGTAATAAGAGGATACAGACGCATGCTTCTATATTCAATGGGTAAATAACTACTACATATCTTACTCATAATAGCAAATCTTTGAGAGTCTTTGGAGATGTGTCCTAATGAAAGGAAAATTGGGATGGGTGCTTCCATGCAAATTACTTAAATCGAAATTCCAATGGGTATAAAACCCTACAAACAATGTGTCTTAGGAAATTTTGTTGATTTCCCACAATGAAGTGAGGCTGCAATAATCCACAGTTGGAACTCATAGCTCTCAATGGTCCCAAAATGACTCTACTTTTTCCCCAATAGAAAAACAACACCTTTTGAGGAGAAGTCATAAAGGCACTAGAAAAAGTTACAAAAATGGTCCACGTCCTAACATGAAATGAAGAAAAACTTATACAAATATATATTATTTTCTTCATTGTGATGCACCTATTCATTCGATGAGATCAAGACAGTTGAAAAAGAATCATGGACTACAAGCATTCACAAGTTAAATTGCTCCATGAGTCTAATTAAATCATTGATTTACAACCTACATGAATGCAACGTGTCAAAGCCATCAAGTTCTATAATGATTAGTATCATATCTTCAAATGCCAGGACAATGGTTAATATAACCTTTCAATTGGGAAAAGTGTTTCTAATGACATGTTGCTTATTAGTGAGGTTCAAAAATTGTTAATATGTCCAACAATATTCTATTATCATCGTGATCTATCTCTATGGCATGAACTTTAAAGGGATAAGACTAGGTGCAAGTCCTGAGCCTTATATAAAACCCTCAAACCTCTAGGAATATTTCTTGAGGCGCTTACCCAAAAGGAAGAAAATTTAAAGGGATCTTCTCTCTAAAATAGTTTGGCTTACTTTCTCCATAACAAAAGAATACATTATGCTTCATATTCCACATCTTATTTTATTAGGATCCCTTTTAGTAGCATATTCCATCTCTAGCTAGGAGTAGTGCTTAAGATTAGAGCTACATCAAATCAATTTCCAAAAACATTTTATTATTTTATTAGGATCCCTTTTAGTAGCATATTCCATCTCTAGCTAGGAGTAGTGCTTAAGATTAGAGCTACATCAAATCAATTTGCAAAAACATTTTCTTATTTTATTACGATCCCTTTTAGTAGCATATTCCATCTCTAGCTAGGAGTAGTGCTTAAGATTAGAGCTACATCAAATCAATTTCCAAAAACATTTGGATGGTATTCTAGAGAAACCACAAAGGTAATTTCAAATATGGAAGTCCAATATCCATGTCGTCATGCTTCAACTATGACTTTTATTTTCAGCTCAAAATCAAATGTCGGCATCCACATTCTCATGACGGATTCAATAGGCCTACAACGTCGCTCGTAGATTCCACCTCTAATTAAATACATAAGTTCCACAATTTTGGATATTTTCTCTATAGATTTATCTTCCTGAGAAATCAATTAAATTCATTCAATGGCTTTATGCATTGATGCTATACTAAGTTTAGATAGTCTCTTGAGAAGCAAGTGGAAAGCCTCTGGTGGTGGGTATTTCCAATTTCCTACTAATTATTGATAATTTTCAAGCATTTTTTCAGTGAAAAATTCAATTATCAAACCTATTAAATGATTCGAGGTGATGACCAAAGTATGGACGAACTAGT